>CM040933.1:5006798-5276066 GCA_023029165.1 Gobiocypris rarus | reverse complement strand
AGATGCTCTAACAGAGAGAGACTGAAGGCTGAAACCTCTAGCTTCAGTCGCTAGAGCATCTCTTGAGATCAGAGGAGTGAGGTTTACTCGTACAGCAACTACAATCTGGCCCCCATTACATATATGTAATCCGAACATAGTACAAACTTATCTATCCGCCAAAGTAACAATCTCCTGACCTACCAGCGTCAGTTACGTCGTTTTACCACTATTAAAAAATACTGTGCTTTGGAATCATTGAATGGTAAAATGTTCAATCTTGCTGGAGATAGTAGGTCATCAGAGTACATTTTGCCAACTCTTTTATGAGTACTGTGAATACTTTTGTCACAGGCTGTATTTAGCCTTAGGGAAGCATGCAATTTCAGATGCAGTTCGAAAAAAGCCTAAATTACCTTCAGGACGACACTCGGGCAAGTACAGCCACTGGCCATCTGGTCCACATGTGACCTCTGATGAGCCAATCAGATCAAATCCCTTAATGCAGGTGATGGTTACTGTGTCTTTGGGATTGTACTGCGTCCTCTCTCCACGTCTTATCAATCGGTTTGCCACAACAGGTGCTGAACAGTAGATCTTAGGCGCAAAAACTTGAAAAAACCAAACATCTGATGGTTGTCATAATGATAAAATCTCATTGCATCATATTAATGTCAAGTGTCAATATTTTAGCTATGGTAACAAAAACCCAACATCTGCTATACGTCATAATGTTAACATCCATACAGTGCTAAATTACAAAGTGACAGGAATTCAATGCCTATCCAATGTTGGAGATTTATATCAGGTCAATGTTGGGTTTTGACGTCAACCTGATTTCATCAAGAGTCCAATGTTGGAGTCCTATGTCTTTCTGATGTTAAATTTAAAGCAAGAAACTACCTTTAGTGATTCTTCATATCAAATAAAATTAAGGATGAAGTTGAACTCAGTTTCTTATTAAGTATTCAAACCAGTGCTGCATCTGAAATCACACACTCTCTTGAGTAGGTACTTATTTTGATTAAGGACGACCGCAAAAAAAACATGTTCTAAATGTAACCCCTCCTGTTCCAACCGCCCGCACCAAACGGGACCTGAACTCAAGTCCAGCATGAGAGTTAGATTCTCTAACAAGGAGGGAGACTGAAGGCTGAAACCTCTAGCTTCAGTCGCTAGAGCATCTCTTGAGATCAGAGGAGTGAGGTTTACTCATACAGCAACTACAAGCTGGCCCCCGTTACATGTATGTAATCCGAACATAGTACATACTTATCTATCCGCCAAAGTAACAATCTCCTGATCTACCAGCATCAGTTATGTCGTTTCACCCCCATTAACAAAATCTCTCCTGTGGAATCATTGGATGGTAAAATTTTCAATCTCGCTGGAGATAGTAGGTCATCAGAGTACATTTTGCCAACTCTTTTATGAGTACTGTGAATACTTTTGTCACAGGCGGTATTTAGCCTTAGGGAAGCATGCAATTTCAGATGCATTGTGAAAAAAGCCTAAATTACCTTCAGGACGACACTCAGGCAAGTTCTGCCACTGGCCATCTGCTCCACATGTGACCACTGATGAGCCAATCAGATCAAATCCCTTAATGCAGGTGATGGTTACTGTGTCTTGGGGATTGTACTGCGTCCTCTCTCCACGTCTTATCAATCGGTTTGCCACAGCAGGTGCTGAACAGTAGATCTTAGGCGCTAAACCAGGAGAAAAAAATATTCCTGAAGCAAAAACTTGACAAAACCAAACATCTGATGGTTGTCATAATGATAAAATATCATTGCATCATATTAATGTCAAGTGTCAATATTTTAGCAATGGTAAAAAAAACACAACATCTGCTATACGTTATAATGTTAACATCCATACAGCGCTAAATAACAAAGTGACAGGAATTCAATGCCTAATCAGTGTTGGAGGTTGATATCAAGTCAATGTTGGGTTTTGACGTCAACCTGATTTCACCAAGAGTCCAATGTTGGAGTCCAATGTCTTTCTGATGTTAAATTTAAAGCAAGAAACTACCTTTAGTGAGCAGCATGCATTCTTCATATCAAATAAAATTTAGGAGGTTGTTGACCTCAGTTTCTTATTAAGTATTCAAACCAGGGCTCTATTTGAAATCACACACTCTCTTGAGTAGGTACTTATTTTGATTAAGGACGACCGCAAAAAAACATGTTCTAAATGTAACCCCTCCTGTTCCAACCTCCGCACCAAACGGGACCGGAACTCAAGTCTGCCAGCATGAGAGTTAGATGCTCTAACAAGGAGGGAGACTGAAGGCTGAAACCTCTAGCTTCAGTCACTAGAGCATGTCTTGGGATCAGGGGAGTGAGGTTTACTCACACAGCAACTACAAGCTGGCCCCCGTTACATAAATGTAATCCGAACATGAAATGCGTCTGAACATATCCGCTAAAGGTAACAATCTCCTGACCTACCAGCGTCAGTTACGTCGTTTTACCACCATTAACAAAATCTCTCCTGTGGAATCATTGGATGGTAAAATGTTCAATTTCGCTGGAGATAGTAGGTCATCAGAGTACATTTTGCCAACTCTTTTATGAGTACTGTGAATACTTTTGTCACAGGCTGTATTTAGCCTTTGGGAACCATGCAATTTCAGATGCAGTGTGAAAAAAGCCTAAATTACCTTCAGGACGACACTCAGGCAAGTTCAGCCACTGGCCATCTGGTCACATGTGACCTCTGATGAGCCAATCAGATCAAATCCCTTAATGCAGGTGATGGTTACTGTGTCTTTGGGATTGTACTGCGTCCTCTCTCCACGTCTTATCAATCGGTTTGCCACAACAGGTGCTGAACAGTAAATCTTAGGCGCTAAACCAGGAGAAAAAATATTCCTGAAGCAAAAACTTGAAAAAACCAAACATCTGATGGTTGTCATAATGATAAAATCTCATTGCATCATATTAATGTCAAGTGTCAATATTTTAGCTATTGTAACAAAAACCCAACATCTGCTATACGTCATAATGTTAACATCCATACAGTGCTAAATTACAAAGTGACAGGAATTCAATGCCTATCAATGTTGGAGATTTATATCAGGTCAAAGTTGGGTTTTGACGTCAACCTGATTTCACCAAGAGTCCAATGTTGAGTCCTATGTCTTTCTGATGTTAAATTTAAAGCAAGAAACTACCTTTAGTGATTCTTCATATCAAATAAAATTAAGGAGGAAGTTGAACTCAGTTTCTTATTAAGTATTCAAACCAGGGCTGCATCTGAAATCACACTCTCTTGAGTAGGTACTTATTTTGATTAAGGACGACCGCAAAAAAAACATGTTCTAAATGTAACCCCTCCTGTTCCAACCGCCCGCACCAAACGAGACCTGAACTCAAGTCCGCCAGCATGAGAGTTAGATGCTCTAACAAGGAAGGAGACTGAAGGCTGAACCCTCTAGCTTCAGTCGCGAGAGCATCTCTTGAGATCAGAGGAGTGAGGTTTACTCATACAGCAACTACAAGCTGGCCCCCGTTACATAAATGTAATCCGAACATAGTACGTATGAACATATCCGCCAAGGTAACAATCTCCTGACCTACCAGCGTCAGTTACGTCGTTTTACCACCATTAACAAATTTTCTCCTGTGGAATCATTGGATGATAAAATGTTCAATCTCGCTGGAGATAGTAGGTCATCAGAGTACATTTTGCCAACTCTTTTATGAGTACTGTGAATACTTTTGTCACACACTGTTTTTAGACTTAGGGAAGCATTTAATTTCAGATGCAGTGTGAAAAAAGCCTAAATTACCTTCAGGACGACACTCAGGCAAGTTCTGCCACTGGCCATCTGGTCCACATGTGACCTCTGATGAGCCAATCAGATCAAATCCCTTAATGCAGGTGATGGTTACTGTGTCTTTGGGATTGTACTGCGTCCTCTCTCCACGTCTTATCAATCGGTTTGCCACAACAGGTGCTGAACAGTAAATCTTAGGCGCTAAACCAGGAGAAAAAAATATTCCTGAAGCAAAAACTTGAAAAAACCAAACATCTTATGGTTGTCATAATGATAAAATCTCATTGCATCATATTAATGTCAAGTGTCAATATTTTAGCTATTGTAACAAAAAACCCAACATCTGCTATACGTCATAATGTTAACATCCATACAGTGCTAAATTACAAAGTGACAGGAATTCAATGCCTATCCAATGTTGGAGATTTATATCAGGTCAAAGTTGGGTTTTGACGTCAACCTGATTTCACCAAGAGTCCAATGTTGGAGTCCAATGTCTTTCTGATGTTAAATTTAAAGCAAGAAACTACCTTTAGTGAGCAGCATGCATTCTTCATATCAAATAAAATTTAGGAGGTTGTTGACCTCAGTTTCTTATTAAGTATTCAAACCAGGGCTCTATTTGAAATCACACACTCTCTTGAGTAGGTACTTATTTTGATTAAGGCGACGCAAAAAAACATGTTCTAAATGTAACCCCTCCTGTTCCAACCACCCGCACCAAACGGGACCGGAACTCAAGTCCGCCAGCATGAGAGTTAGATGCTCTAACAAGGAGGAGACTGAAGGCTGAAACCTCTAGCTTCAGTCACTAGAGCATGTCTTGGGATCAGGGGAGTGAGGTTTACTCACACAGCAACTACAAGCTGGCCCCGGTTACATAAATGTAATCCGAACATGATGCGTCACGAACATATCCGCCAAGGTAACAATCTCCTGACCTACCAGCGTCAGTTCGTCGTTTACCACCATTAACAAAATCTCTCCTGTGGAATCATTGGATGGTAAAATGTTCAATTTTCATTGGAGATAGTAGGTCATCAGAGTACATTTTGCCAACTCTTTTATGAGTACTGTGATAACTTTTGTCACAGGCGGTATTTAGCCTTTGGGAAGCATGCAATTTCAGATGCAGTGTGAAAAAGCCTAAATTACCTTCAGGGCGACACTCAGGCAAGTTCAGCCACTGGCCATCTGGTCCACATGTGACCTCTGATGAGCCAATCAGATCAAATCCAATGCAGGTGATGGTTACTGTGTCTTTGGGATTGTACTGCATCCTCTCTCCACGTCTTATCAATCGGTTTGCCACAACAGGTGCTGAACAGTAAATCTTAGGCGCTAAACCAGGAGAAAAAATATTCCTGAAGCAAAAACTTGAAAAAACCAAACATCTGATGGTTGTCATGATGATAAAATCTCATTGCATCATATTAAAGTCAAGTGTCAATATTTTAGCTATTGTAACAAAAACCCAACATCTGCTATACGTCATAATGTTAACATCCATACAGTGCTAAATTACAAAGTGACAGGAATTCAATGCCTATCAATGTTGGAGATTTATATCAGGTCAAAGTTGGGTTTTGCGTCAACCTGATTTCACCAGAGTCCAATGTTGAGTCCTATGTCTTTCTGATTTTAAATTTAAAGCAAGAAACTACCTTTAGTGATTCTTCATATCAAATAAAATTAGGAGGAAGTTGAACTCAGTTTCTTATTAAGTATTCAAACCAGGGCTGCATCTGAAATCACACACTCTCTTGAGTAGGTACTTATTTTGATTAAGGATGACCGCTAAAAAAACATGTTCTAAATGTAACCCCTCCTGTTCCAACCGCCCGCACCAAACGGGACCGGAACTCAAGTCCGCCAGCATGAGAGTTAGATGCTCTAACAAGGAGAGACTGAAGGCTGAAACCTCTGGCTTCAGTCGCTGAGCATCTCTTGAGATCAGAGGAGTGAGGTTTACTCATACAGCAACTACAAACTGGACCCCGTTACATGTATGTAATCCGAACATAGTACATACTTATCTATCCACCAAAGTAACAATCTCCTGACCTACCAGCGTCAGTTACGTCGTTTTACCACCATTAACAAAATCTCTCCTGTGGAATCATTGGATGGTAAAATGTTCAATTTCGCTGGAGATAGTAGGTCATCAGAGTACATTTTGCCAACTCTTTTATGAGTACTGTGAATACTTTTGTCTTAGGCTGTATTTAGCCTTTGGGAAGCATGCAATTTCAGATGCAGTGTGAAAAAAGCCTAAATTACCTTCAGGACGACACTCAGGCAAGTTCAGCCACTGGCCATCTGGTCCACATGTGACCTCTGATGAGCCAATCAGATCAAATCCCTTAATGCAGGTGATGGTTACTGTGTCTTTGGGATTGTACTGCGTCCTCTCTCCACGTCTTATCAATCGGTTTGCCACAACAGGTGCTGAACAGTAAATCTTAGGCGCTAAACCAGGAGAAAAAAATATTCCTGAAGCAAAAACTTGAAAAACCAAACATCTGATGGTTGTCATAATGATAAAATCTCATTGCATCATATTAATGTCAAGTGTCAATATTTTAGCTATTGTAACAAAACCCAACATCTGCTATACGTCATAATGTTAACATCCATACAGTGCTAAATTACAAAGTGACAGGAATTCAATGCCTATCAATGTTGGAGATTTATATCAGGTCAAAGTTGAGTTTTGACGTCAACCTGATTTCACCAAGAGTCAATGTTGGAGTCCTATGTCTTTCTGATGTTAAATTTAAAGCAAGAAACTACCTTTAGTGATTCTTCATATCAAATAAAATTAAGGAGGAAGTTGAACTCAGTTTCTTATTAAGTATTCAAACCAAGGCTGCATCTGAAATCACACTCTCTTGAGTAGGTACTTATTTTGATTAAGGACGACCAAAAAAACATGTTCTAAATGTAATCCCTCCTGTTCCAACCCGGAACTCAAGTCCGCCAGCATGAGAGTTAGATGCTCTAACAAGGAGGAGACTTAAGGCTGAAACCTCTAGCTTCAGTCACTAGAGCATGTCTTGGGATCAGGGAGTGAGGTTTACTCACACAGCAACTACAAGCTGGCCCCCGTTACATAAATGTAATCCGAACATAGTACGTACGAACATATCCGCCAACGTAACAATCTCCTGACCTACCAGCGTCAGTTACGTCGTTTTACCACCATTAACAAAATCTCTCCTGTGGAATCATTGGATGGTAAAATGTTCAATTTTTCATTGGAGATAGTAGGTCATCAGAGTACATTTTGCCAACTCTTTTATGAGTACTGTGAATACTTTTGTCACAGGCTGTATTTAGCCTTTGGGAAGCATGCAATTTCAGATGCAGTGTGAAAAAGCCTAAATTACCTTCAGGGCGACACTCAGGCAAGTTCAGCCACTGGCCATCTGGTCACATGTGACCTCTGATGAGCCAATCAGATCAAATCCTTAATGCAGGTGATGGTTACTGTGTCTTTGGGATTGTACTGCGTCCTCTCTCCACGTCTTATCAATCGGTTTGCCACAACAGGTGCTGAACAGTAAATCTTAGGCGCTAAACCAGGAGAAAAAAATATTCCTGAAGCAAAAACTTGAAAAAACCAAACATCTGATGGTTACATGGCCCCGTTACATAAATGTAATCCGAACATAGTACAACGAACATATCCGCCATGAGGTAACAATCTCCTGACCTACCAGCGTCAGTTACGTCGTTTTACCACCATTAACAAAATCTCTCCTGTGGAATCATTGGATGGTAAAATGTTCAATTTTCATTGGAGATAGTAGGTCATCAGAGTACATTTTGCCAACTCTTTTATGAGTACTGTGAATACTTTTGTCACAGGCTGTATTTATTCTTTGGGAAGCATGCAATTTCAGATGCAGTGTGAAAAAAGCCTAAATTACCTTCAGGACGACACTCAGGCAAGTTCAGCCACTGGCCATCTGGTCCACATGTGACCTCTGATGAGCCAATCAGATCAAATCCCTTAATGCAGGTGATGGTTACTGTGTCTTTGGGATTGTACTGCGTCCTCTCTCCACGTCTTATCAATCGGTTTGCCACAACAGGTGCTGAACAGTAAATCTTAGGCGCTAAACCAGGAGAAAAAATATTCCTGAAGCAAAAACTTGAAAAAACCAAACATCTGATGGTTGTCATGATGATAAAATCTCATTGCATCATATTAAAGTCAAGTGTCAATATTTTAGCTATTGTAACAAAAACCCAACATCTGCTATACGTCATAATGTTAACATCCATACAGTGCTAAATTACAAAGTGACAGGAATTCAAATGCCTATCAATGTTGGAGATTTATATCAGGTCAAAGTTGGGTTTTTAGCGTCAACCTGATTTCACCAAGAGTCCAATGTTGAAGTCCTATGTCTTTCTGATGTTAAATTTAAAGCAAGAAACTACCTTTAGTGATTCTTCATATCAAATAAAATTAAGGAGGAAGTTGAACTCAGTTTCTTATTAAGTATTCAAACCAAGGCTGCATCTGAAATCACACACTCTCTTGAGTAGGTACTTATTTTGATTAAGGACGACCGCAAAAAAACATGTTCTAAATGTAATCCCTCCTGTTCCAACCGCCCGCACCAAACGGGACCGGAACTCAAGTCCGCCAGCATGAGAGTTAGATGCTCTAACAAGGAGAGGGAGACTTAAGGCTGAAACCTCTAGCTTCAGTCACTAGAGCATGTCTTGGGATCAGGAGTGAGGTTTACTCACACAGCAACTACAAGCTGGCCCCGATTACATAAATGTAATCCGAACATAGTACGTACGAACATATCCGCCAAGGTAACAATCTCCTGACCTACCAGCGTCAGTTACGTCGTTTTACCACCATTAACAAAATCTCTCCTGTGGAATCATTGGATGGTAAAATGTTCAATTTTTCATTGGAGATAGTAGGTCATCAGAGTACATTTGCCAACTCTTTTATGAGTACTGTGAATACTTTTGTCACAGGCTGTATTTAGCCTTTAGGAAGCATGCAATTTCAGATGCAGTGTGAAAAAGCCTAAATTACCTTCAGGACGACACTCAGGCAAGTTCAGCCACTGGCCATCTGGTCCACATGTGACCTCTGATGAGCCAATCAGATCAAATCCTTAATGCAGGTGATGGTTACTGTGTCTTTGGGATTGTACTGCGTCCTCTCTCCACGTCTTATCAATCGGTTTGCCACAACAGGTGCTGAACAGTAGATCTTAGGCGCTAAACCAGGAGAAAAAAATATTCCTGAAGCAAAAAACTTGAAAAACCAAACATCTGATGGTTGTCATAATAATAAAATCTCATTGCATCATATTAATGTCAAGTGTCAATATTTTAGCTATTGTAACAAAAACCCAACATCTGCTATCGTCATAATGTTAACATCCATACAGTGCTAAATTACAAAGTGACAGGAATTCAATGCCTATCAATGTTGGAGATTTATATCAGGTCAATGTTGGGTTTTGGCGTCAACCTGATTTCACCAAGAGTCCAATGTTGAAGTCCTATGTCTTTCTGATGTTAAATTAAAAGCAAGAAACTACCTTTAGTGAGCAGCATGCATTCTTCATATCAAATAAAATTTAAGGAGGTTGTTGACTCAGTTTCTTATTAAGTATTCAAACCAGGGCTGCATCTGAAATCACACACTCTCTTGAGTAGGTACTTATTTTGATTAAGGGCGACCGCAAAAAAAACATGTTCTAAATGTAACCCCTCCTGTTCCAACCACCCGCACCAAACGGGACCGGAACTCAAGTCCGCCAGCATGAGAGTTAGATGCTCTAACAAGGAGGGAGACTGAAGGCTGAAACCTCTAGCTTCAGTCACTAGAGCATGTCTTGGGATCAGGGGAGTGAGGTTTACTCACACAGCAACTACAAGCTGGCGTTACATAAATGTAATCCGAACATATGACATATCCGCCAAGGTAACAATCTCCTGACCTACCAGCGTCAGTTACGTCGTTTTACCACCATTAACAAAATCTCTCCTGTGGAATCATTGGATGGTAAAATGTTCAATTTTTCATTGGAGATAGTAGGTCATCAGAGTACATTTTGCCAACTCTTTTATGAGTACTGTGAATACTTTTGTCACAGGCTGTATTTAGCCTTTGGGAAGCATGCAATTTCAGATGCAGTGTGAAAAAAGCCTAAATTACCTTCAGGACGACACTCAGGCAAGTTCAGCCACTGGCCATCTGGTCCACATGTGACCTCTGATGAGCCAATCAGATCAAATCCCTTAATGCAGGTGATGGTTACTGTGTCTTTGGGATTGTACTGCGTCCTCTCTCCACGTCTTATCAATCGGTTTGCCACAACAGGTGCTGAACAGTAGATCTTAGGCGCTAAACCAGGAGAAAAAAAATATTCCTGAAGCAAAAACTTGACAAAACCAAACATCTGATGGTTGTCATAATGATAAAATCTCATTGCATCATATTAATGTCAAGTGTCAATATTTTAGCTATTGTAACAAAACCCAACATCTGCTATACGTCATAATGTTAACATCCATACAGTGCTAAATTACAAAGTGACAGGAATTCAATGCCTATCCAATGTTGGAGATTTATATCAGGTCAATGTTGGGTTTTGACGTCAACCTGATTTCACCAAGAGTCCAATGTTGAAGTCCTATGTCTTTCTGATGTTAAATTTAAAGCAAGAAACTACCTTTAGTGATTCTTCATATCAAATAAAATTAAGGAGGAAGTTGAACTCAGTTTCTTATTAAGTATTCAAACCAAGGCTGCATCTGAAATCACACACTCTCTTGAGTAGGTACTTATTTTGATTAAGGGGACGACCGCAAAAAAACATGTTCTAAATGTAATCCCTCCTGTTCCAACCGCCCGCACCAAACGGGACCGGAACTCAAGTCCGCCAGCATGAGAGTTAGATGCTCTAACAAGGAGGGAGACTTAAGGCTGAAACCTCTGGCTTCAGTCACTAGAGCATGTCTTGGGATCAGGAGTGAGGTTTACTCACACAGCAACTACAAGCTGGCCCCCGTTACATAAATGTAATCCGAACATAGTAATGCGTGCGAACATATCCGCCAGGTAACAATCTCCTGACCTACCAGCGTCAGTTACGTCGTTTACCACCATTAACAAAATCTCTCCTGTGGAATCATTGGATGGTAAAATGTTCAATTTTCATTGGAGATAGTAGGTCATCAGAGTACATTTTGCCAACTCTTTTATGAGTACTGTGAATACTTTTGTCACAGGCGGTATTTAGCCTTTGGGAAGCATGCAATTTCAGATGCAGTGTGAAAAAGCCTAAATTACCTTCAGGACGACACTCAGGCAAGTTCAGCCACTGGCCATCTGGTCCACATGTGACCTCTGATGAGCCAATCAGATCAAATCCCTTAATGCAGGTGATGGTTACTGTGTCTTTGGGATTGTACTGCGTCCTCTCTCACGTCTTATCAATCGGTTTGCCACAACAGGTGCTGAACAGTAAATCTTAGGCGCTAAACCAGGAGAAAAAATATTCCTGAAGCAAAAACTTGAAAAAACCAAACATCTGATGGTTGTCATGGATAAAATCTCATTGCATCATATTAATGTCAAGTGTCAATATTTTAGCTATTGTAACAAACCCAACATCTGCTATACGTCATAATGTTAACATCCATACAGTGCTAAATTACAAAGTGACAGGAATTCAATGCCTATCAATGTTGGAGATTTATATCAGGTCAATGTTGGGTTTTGGACGTCAACCTGATTTCACCAAGAGTCCAATGTTGAAGTCCTATGTCTTTCTGATGTTAAATTTAAAGCAAGAAACTACCTTTAGTGATTCTTCATATCAAATAAAATTAAGGAGGAAGTTGAACTCAGTTTCTTATTAAGTATTCAAACCAAGGCTGCATCTGAAATCACACACTCTCTTGGTAGGTACTTATTTTGATTAAGGCGACCGCAAAAAAACATGTTCTAAATGTAATCCCTCCTGTTCAACCGCCCGCATCAAACGGGACCGGAACTCAAGTCCGCCAGCATGAGAGTTAGATGCTCTAACAAGGAGGGAGACTTAAGGCTGAAACCTCTAGCTTCAGTCACTAGAGCATGTCTTGGGATCAGGGGAGTGAGGTTTACTCACACAGCAACTACAAGCTGGCCCCGTTACATAAATGTAATCCGAACATAGTACGAACATATCCGCCAAGGTAACAATCTCCTGACCTACCAGCGTCAGTTACGTCGTTTTACCACCATTAACAAAATCTCTCCTGTGGAATCATTGGATGGTAAAATGTTCAATTATTCATTGGAGATAGTAGGTCATCAGAGTACATTTTGCCAACTCTTTTATGAGTACTGTGAATACTTTTGTCACAGGCTGTATTTAGCCTTTGGGAAGCATGCAATTTCAGATGCAGTGTGAAAAAAGCCTAAATTACCTTCAGGAGGACACTCAGGCAAGTTCAGCCACTGGCCATCTGGTCACATGTGACCTCTGATGAGCCAATCAGATCAAATCCCTTAATGCAGGTGATGGTTACTGTGTCTTTGGGATTGTGCTGCGTCCTCTCACGTCTTATCAATCGGTTTGCCACAACAGGTGCTGAACAGTAAATCTTAGGCGCTAAACCAGGAGAGAAAAATATTCCTGAAGCAAAAACTTGAAAAACCAAACATCTGATGGTTGTCATAGATAAAATCTCATTGCATCATATTAATGTAATCGTCAATATTTTAGCTATTGTAACATATCCGCCATCTGCTAACAATCTCCTGACCTACCAGCGTCAGTGCTACCACCATTACAAAATCTCTCCTGTGGAATTCATTGGATGTAAAATGTTCAATTTTTCATTGGAGATAGTAGGTCATCAGGTACATTTTGCCAACTCTTTTATGAGTACTGTAGATACTTTGTCACAGGCTGTATTTAGCCTTTAGGAAGCATGCAATTTCAGATGCAGTGTGAAAAAGCCTAAATTACCTTCAGGGCGACACTCAGGCAAGTTCAGCCACTGGCCATCTGGTCCACATGTGACCTCTGATGAGCCAATCAGATCAAATCCTTAATGCAGGTGATGGTTACTGTGTCTTTGGGATTGTACTGCAGTCCTCTCTCCACGTCTTATCAATCGGTTTGCCACAACAGGTGCTGAACAGTAAATCTTAGGCGCTAAACCAGGAGAAAAAATATTCCTGAAGCAAAAACTTGAAAAAACCAAACATCTGATGGTTACATGGCCCCAAAAAAAATGTAATCCGAACATAGTACAACGAACATATCCGCCAAGGTAACAATCTCCTGACCTACCAGCGTCAGTTACGTCGTTTACCACCATTAACAAAATCTCTCCTGTGGAATCATTGGATGGTAAAATGTTCAATTTTTCATTGGAGATAGTAGGTCATCAGAGTACATTTTGCCAACTCTTTATGAGTACTGTGAATACTTTTGTCACAGGCTGTATTTATTACTTTGGGAAGCATGCAATTTCAGATGCAGTGTGAAAAAGCCTAAATTACCTTCAGGACGACACTCAGGCAAGTTCAGCCACTGGCCATCTGGTCCACATGTGACCTCTGATGAGCCAATCAGATCAAATCCCTTAATGCAGGTGATGGTTACTGTGTCTTTGGGATTGTACTGCGTCCTCTCTCCACGTCTTATCAATCGGTTTGCCACAACAGGTGCTGAACAGTAAATCTTAGGCGCTAAACCAGGAGAAAAAATATTCCCTCAAACCAAAAACTTGACAAAACCAAACATCTGATGGTTGTCATAATGAGGTAAATCTCATTGCCAGACGCATAATGTCAAAGTGTCAATATTTTAGCTATTGTAACAAACCCAACATCTGCTATACGTCCTTAATGTTAACATCCATACAGTGCTAAATTACAAGTATACAGGAATTCAATGCCTATCCAATGTTTGGAGATTTATATCCAGGTCAATGTTGGTTTTGACGTCAACCTGATTTCACCAAGTCAATGTTGAAGTCCTAAGTCCTATGTCTTTTCTGATAACTTAAAGCAAGAAAACCACTTAGTGATCTTATTTCAGATGCAGTGTGAAAAAGCCTAAATTACCTTCAGGACGACCTCAGGCAAGTTCAGCCACTGGCCATCTGGTCCACATGTGACCTCTGATGAGCCAATCAGATCAAATCCCTTAATGCAGGTGATGGTTACTGTGTCTTTGGGATTGTACCGTCCTCTCTCCACGTCTTATCAATCGGTTTGCCACAACAGGTGCTGAACAGTAAATCTTAGGCGCTAAACCAGGAGAAAAAATATTCCTGAAGCAAAACTTGAAAAAACCAAACATCTGATGGTTGTCATAATGATAAAATCTCATTGCATCATATTAATGTCAAGTGTCAATATTTTAGCTATTGTAACAAAAACCCAACATCTGCTATACGTCATAATGTTAACATCCATACAGTGCTAAATTACAAAGTGACAGAATTCAATGCCTATCAATGTTGGAGATTTATATCAGGTCAATGTTGAGTTTTGGCGTCAACCTGATTTCACCAGAGTCCAATGTTGAAGTCCTATGTCTTTCTGATGTTAAATTTAAGCAACGAAACTACCTTTAGTGATTCTTCATATCAAATAAAATTAAGGAGGAAGTTGAACTCAGTTTCTTATTAAGTATTCAAACCAAGGCTGCATCTGAAATCACACACTCTCTTGAGTAGGTACTTATTTTGATTAAGGACTATTCTAAATGTAATCCCTCCTGTTCAAATGTCTTGGGATCAAAATCTCTCCTGTGGAATCATTGGATGGTAAAATGTTCAATTTTTCATTGGAGATAGTAGGTCATCAGAGTACATTTGCCAACTCTTTTATGAGTACTGTGAATACTTTTGTCACAGGCTGTATTTAGCTTTGGGAAGCATGCAATTTCAGATGCAGTGTGAAAAAGCCTAAATTACCTTCAGGACGACACTCAGGCAAGTTCAGCCACTGGCCATCTGGTCCACATGTGACCTCTGATGAGCCAATCAGATCAAATCCCTTAATGCAGGTGATGGTTTACTGTGTCTTTGGGATTGTACTGCGTCCTCTCTCCACGTCTTATCAATCGGTTTGCCACAACAGGTGCTGAACAGTAGATCTTAGGCGCTAAACCAGGAGAAAAAAATATTCCTGAAGCAAAAACTTGACAAAACCAAACATCTGATGGTTGTCATAATGATAAAATCTCATTGCATCATATTAATGTCAAGTGTCAATATTTTAGCTATTGTAACAAAAACCCAACATCTGCTATACGTCATAATGTTAACATCCATACAGTGCTAAATTACAAAGTGACAGGAATTCAATGCCTATCCAATGTTGGAGATTTATATCAGGTCAATGTTGGGTTTTGACGTCAACCTGATTTCACCAAGAGTCCAATGTTGAAGTCCTATGTCTTTCTGATGTTAAATTTAAAGCAAGAAACTACCTTTAGTGATTCTTCATATCAAATAAAATTAAGGAGGAAGTTGAACTCAGTTTCTTATTAAGTATTCAAACCAAGGCTGCATCTGAAATCACACACTCTCTTGAGTAGGTACTTATTTTGATTAAGGACGACCGCAAAAAAAACATGTTCTAAATTTAATCCCTCCTGTTCCAACCGCCCGCATCAAACGGGACCGGAACTCAAGTCCGCCAGCATGAGAGTTAGATGCTCTAACAAGGAGGGAGACTTAAGGCTGAAACCTCTAGCTTCAGTCACTAGAGCATGTCTTGGGATCAGGGGAGTGAGGTTTACTCACACAGCAACTACAAGCTGGCCCCCGTTACATAAATGTAATCCGAACATAGTACGTACGAACATATCCGCCAAGGTAACAATCTCCTGACCTACCAGCGTCAGTTACGTCGTTTTACCACCATTAACAAAATCTCTCCTGTGGAATCATTGGATGGTAAAATGTTCAATTTTTCATTGGAGATAGTAGGTCATCAGAGTACATTTTGCCAACTCTTTTATGAGTACTGTGAATACTTTTGTCACAGGCGGTATTTAGCCTTTGGGAAGCATGCAATTTCAGATGCAGTGTGAAAAAAGCCTAAATTACCTTCAGGACGACACTCAGGCAAGTTCAGCCACTGGCCATCTGGTCCACATGTGACCTCTGATGAGCCAATCAGATCAAATCCCTTAATGCAGGTGATGGTTACTGTGTCTTTGGGATTGTACTGCGTCCTCTCTCCACGTCTTATCAATCGGTTTGCCACAACAGGTGCTGAACAGTAAATCTTAGGCGCTAAACCAGGAGAAAAAAATATTCCTGAAGCAAAAACTTGAAAAAACCAAACATCTGATGGTTGTCATAATGATAAAATCTCATTGCATCATATTAATGTCAAGTGTCAATATTTTAGCTATTGTAACAAAAACCCAACATCTGCTATACGTCATAATGTTAACATCCATACAGTGCTAAATTACAAAGTGACAGAATTCAATGCCTATCAATGTTGGAGATTTATATCAGGTCAATGTTGGGTTTTGACGTCAACCTGATTTCACCAAGAGTCCAATGTTGAAGTCCTATGTCTTTCTGATGTTAAATTTAAAGCAAGAAACTACCTTTAGTGATTCTTCATATCAAATAAAATTAAGGAGGAAGTTGAACTCAGTTTCTTATTAAGTATTCAAACCAGGCTGCATCTGAAATCACACACTCTCTTGAGTAGGTACTTATTTTGATTAAGGGACGACCGCAAAAAAACATGTTCTAAATGTAATCCCTCCTGTTCCAACCGCCCGCACCAAACGGACCGGAACTCAAGTCCGCCAGCATGAGAGTTAGATGCTCTAACAAGGAGGAGACTTAAGGCTGAAACCTCTAGCTTCAGTCACTAGAGCATGTCTTGGGATCAGAGGGTGAGGTTTACTCACACAGCAACTACAAGCTGGCCCCGTTACATAAATGTAATCCGAACATAGTACGTACGAACATATCCGCCAAGGTAACAATCTCCTGACCTACCAGCGTCAGTTACGTCGTTTTACCACCATTAACAAAATCTCTCCTGTGGAATCATTGGATGGTAAAATGTTCAATTTTCATTGGAGATAGTAGGTCATCAGAGTACATTTTGCCAACTCTTTTATGAGTACTGTGAATACTTTTGTCACAGGCGGTATTTAGCCTTTGGGAAGCATGCAATTTCAGATGCAGTGTGAAAAAAGCCTAAATTACCTTCAGGACACTCAGGCAAGTTCAGCCACTGGCCATCTGGTCCACATGTGACCTCTGATGAGCCAATCAGATCAAATCCCTTAATGCAGGTGATGGTTACTGTGTCTTTGGGATTGTACTGCGTCCTCTCTCCACGTCTTATCAATCGGTTTGCCACAACAGGTGCTGAACAGTAAATCTTAGGCGCTAAACCAGGAGAAAAAAAATATTCCTGAAGCAAAAACTTGAAAAAACCAAACATCTGATGGTTACATGGCCCCGTTACATAAATGTAATCCGAACATAGTACAAACGAACATATCCGCCAAGGTAACAATCTCCTGACCTACCAGCGTCAGTTACGTCGTTTTACCACCATTAACAAAATCTCTCCTGTGGAATCATTGGATGGTAAAATGTTCAATTTTTCATTGGAGATAGTAGGTCATCAGAGTACATTTGCCAACTCTTTTATGAGTACTGTGAATACTTTTGTCACAGGCTGTATTTAGCCTTTGGGAAGCATGCAATTTCAGATGCAGTGTGAAAAAAGCCTAAATTACCTTCAGGACGACACTCAGGCAAGTTCAGCCACTGGCCATCTGGTCCACATGTGACCTCTGATGAGCCAATCAGATCAAATCCCTTAATGCAGGTGATGGTTACTGTGTCTTTGGGATTGTACTGCGTCCTCTCTCCACGTCTTATCAATCGGTTTGCCACAACAGGTGCTGAACAGTAAATCTTAGGCGCTAAACCAGGAGAAAAAAAATATTCCTGAAGCAAAAACTTGAAAAAATCAAACATCTGATGGTTGTCATAATGATAAAATCTCATTGCATCATATTAATGTCAAGTGTCAATATTTTAGCTATTGTAACAAAAACCCAACATCTGCTATACGTCATAATGTTAACATCCATACAGTGCTAAATTACAAAGTGACAGAATTCAATGCCTATCAATGTTGGAGATTTATATCAGGTCAAAGTTGAGTTTTGGCGTCAACCTGATTTCACCAAGAGTCAATGTTGGAGTCCTATGTCTTTCTGATGTTAAATTTAAAGCAGAAACTACCTTTAGTGATTCTTCATATCAAATAAAATTAAGGAGGAAGTTGAACTCAGTTTCTTATTAAGTATTCAAACCAAGGCTGCATCTGAAATCACACACTCTCTTGAGTAGGTACTTATTTTGATTAGGGCGACGCCAAAAAAACATGTTCTAAATGTAATCCCTCCTGTTCCAACCGCCCCACTTTGCAGCGGGACCGGAACTCAAGTCCGCCAGCATGAGAGTTAGATGCTCTAACAAGGAGGGAGACTTAAGGCTGAAACCTCTAGCTTCAGTCACTAGAGCATGTCTTGGGATCAGGGAGTGAGGTTTACTCACACAGCAACTACAAGCTGGCCCCGTTACATAAATGTAATCCGAACATAGTAATGCGTGCGAACATATCCGCCAAGGTAACAATCTCCTGACCTACCAGCGTCAGTTCGTCGTTTACCACCATTAACAAAATCTCTCCTGTGGAATCATTGGATGGTAAAATGTTCAATTTTCATTGGAGATAGTAGGTCATCAGAGTACATTTGCCAACTCTTTTATGAGTACTGTGAATACTTTTGTCACAGGCGGTATTTAGCCTTTGGGAAGCATGCAATTTCAGATGCAGTGTGAAAAAGCCTAAATTACCTTCAGGACGACACTCAGGCAAGTTCAGCCACTGGCCATCTGGTCCACATGTGACCTCTGATGAGCCAATCAGATCAAATCCCTTAATGCAGGTGATGGTTACTGTGTCTTTGGGATTGTACTGCGTCCTCTCTCCACGTCTTATCAATCGGTTTGCCACAACAGGTGCTGAACAGTAAATCTTAGGCGCTAAACCAGGAGAAAAAATATTCCTGAAGCAAAAACTTGAAAAAACCAAACATCTGATGGTTACATGGCCCCCGTTACATAAATGTAATCCGAACATAGTACAAACGAACATATCATAAGGTAACAATCTCCTGACCTACCAGCGTCAGTTACGTCGTTTTACCACCATTAACAAAATCTCTCCTGTGGAATCATTGGATGGTAAAATGTTCAATTTTTCATTGGAGATAGTAGGTCATCAGAGTACATTTTGCCAACTCTTTATGAGTACTGTGAATACTTTTGTCACAGGCTGTATTTAGCCTTTGGGAAGCATGCAATTTCAGATGCAGTGTGAAAAAAGCCTAAATTACCTTCAGGACGACACTCAGGCAAGTTCAGCCACTGGCCATCTGGTCCACATGTGACCTCTGATGAGCCAATCAGATCAAATCCCTTAATGCAGGTGATGGTTACTGTGTCTTTGGGATTGTACTCGTCCTCTCTCCACGTCTTATCAATCGGTTTGCCACAACAGGTGCTGAACAGTAAATCTTAGGCGCTAAACCAGGAGAAAAAATATTCCTGAAGCAAAAACTTGAAAAAACCAAACATCTGATGGTTGTCATAATGATAAAATCTCATTGCATCATATTAATGTCAAGTGTCAATATTTTAGCTATTGTAACAAAAACCCAACATCTGCGTCATAATGTTAACATCCATACAGTGCTAAATTACAAAGTGACAGGAATTCAATGCCTATCAATGTTGGAGATTTATATCAGGTCAAAGTTGAGTTTTGCGTCAACCTGATTTCACCAAGAGTCCAATGTTGAAGTCCTATGTCTTTCTGATGTTAAATTTAAAGCATGAAACTACCTTTAGTGATTCTTCATATCAAATAAAATTAAGGAGGAAGTTGAACTCAGTTTCTTATTAAGTATTCAAACCAAGGCTGCATCTGAAATCACACACTCTCTTGAGTAGGTACTTATTTTGATTAAGGACGACCGCAAAAAAACATGTTCTAAATGTAATCCCTCCTGTTCCAACCGCCGCACCAAGCGGGACCGGAACTCAAGTCCGCCAGCATGAGAGTTAGATGCTCTAACAAGGAGGAGACTTAAGGCTGAAACCTCTAGCTTCAGTCACTAGAGCATGTCTTGGGATCAAGTGAGGTTTACTCACACAGCAACTACAAGCTGGCCCCGTTACATAAATGTAATCCGAACATATGCGAACATATCCGCCAAGGTAACAATCTCCTGACCTACCAGCGTCAGTTACGTCGTTTTACCACCATTAACAAAATCTCTCCTGTGGAATCATTGGATGGTAAAATGTTCAATTTTTCATTGGAGATAGTAGGTCATCAGAGTACATTTTGCCAACTCTTTTATGAGTACTGTGAATACTTTTGTCACAGGCGGTATTTAGCCTTTGGGAAGCATGCAATTTCAGATGCAGTGTGAAAAAAGCCTAAATTACCTTCAGGACGACACTCAGGCAAGTTCAGCCACTGGCCATCTGGTCCACATGTGACCTCTGATGAGCCAATCAGATCAAATCCTTAATGCAGGTGATGGTTACTGTGTCTTTGGGATTGTACTGCGTCCTCTCCACGTCTTATCAATCGGTTTGCCACAACAGGTGCTGAACAGTAAATCTTAGGCGCTAAACCAGGAGAAAAAAATATTCCTGAAGCAAAAACTTGAAAAAACCAAACATCTGATGGTTACATGGCCCCTCGTTACATAAATGTAATCCGAACATAGTACAAACGAACATATCCGCCAATCTCCTGACCTACCAGCGTCAGTTACGTCGTTTTACCACCATTAACAAAATCTCTCCTGTGGAATCATTGGATGGTAAAATGTTCAATTTTTCATTGGAGATAGTAGGTCATCAGAGTACATTTTGCCAACTCTTTTATGAGTACTGTGAATACTTTTGTCACAGGCTGTATTTAGCCTTTGGGAAGCATGCAATTTCAGATGCAGTGTGAAAAAAGCCTAAATTACCTTCAGGACGACACTCAGGCAAGTTCAGCCACTGGCCATCTGGTCACATGTGACCTCTGATGAGCCAATCAGATCAAATCCCTTAATGCAGGTGATGGTTACTGTGTCTTTGGGATTGTACTGCGTCCTCTCTCTCTTATCAATCGGTTTGCCACAACAGGTGCTGAACAGCAGTAAATCTTAGGCGCTAAACCAGGAGAAAAAATATTCCTGAAGCAAAACTTGAAAAAACCAAACATCTGATGGTTGTCATAATGATAAAATCTCATTGCATCATATTAATGTCAAGTGTCAATATTTTAGCTATTGTAACAAAAACCCAACATCTGCTATACGTCATAATGTTAACATCCATACAGTGCTAAATTACAAAGTGACAGAATTCAATGCCTATCCAATGTTGGAGATTTATATCAGGTCAAAGTTGAGTTTTGGCGTCAACCTGATTTCACCAGAGTCCAATGTTGAGTCCTATGTCTTTCTGATGTTAAATTTAAAGCAAGAAACTACCTTTAGTGATTCTTCATATCAAATAAAATTAAGGAGGAAGTTGAACTCAGTTTCTTATTAAGTATTCAAACCAAGGCTGCATCTGAAATCACACACTCTCTTGAGTAGGTACTTATTTTGATTAAGGACGACCGCAAAAAAACATGTTCTAAATGTAATCCCTCCTGTTCCAACCGCCCGCACCAAACGGGACCGGAACTCAAGTCCGCCAGCATGAGAGTTAGATGCTCTAACAAGGAGGGAGACTTAAGGCTGAAACCTCTAGCTTCAGTCACTAGAGCATGTCTTGGGATCAGGGAGAGGTTTACTCACACAGCAACTACAAGCTGGCCCGTTACATAAATGTAATCCGAACATAGTACGTACGAACATATCCGCCAAGGTAACAATCTCCTGACCTACCAGCGTCAGTTACGTCGTTTTACCACCATTAACAAAATCTCTCCTGTGGAATCATTGGATGGTAAAATGTTCAATTTTTCATTGGAGATAGTAGGTCATCAGAGTACATTTTGCCAACTCTTTTATGAGTACTGTGAATACTTTTGTCACAGGCGGTATTTAGCCTTTGGGAAGCATGCAATTTCAGATGCAGTGTGAAAAAAGCCTAAATTACCTTCAGGACGACACTCAGGCAAGTTCAGCCACTGGCCATCTGGTCCACATGTGACCTCTGATGAGCCAATCAGATCAAATCCCTTAATGCAGGTGATGGTTACTGTGTCTTTGGGATTGTACTGCGTCCTCTCTCCACGTCTTATCAATCGGTTTGCCACAACAGGTGCTGAACAGTAAATCTTAGGCGCTAAACCAGGAGAAAAAAATATTCCTGAAGCAAAAACTTGAAAAAACCAAACATCTGATGGTTACATGGCCCCCGTTACATAAATGTAATCCGAACATATTGTAACAAAACGAACATATCCGCCAAGGTAACAATCTCCTGACCTACCAGCGTCAGTTACGTCGTTTTACCACCATTAACAAAATCTCTCCTGTGGAATCATTGGATGGTAAAATGTTCAATTTTTCATTGGAGATAGTAGGTCATCAGAGTACATTTTGCCAACTCTTTTATGAGTACTGTGAATACTTTTGTCACAGGCTGTATTTATTCTTTGGGAAGCATGCAATTTCAGATGCAGTGTGAAAAAAGCCTAAATTACCTTCAGGACGACACTCAGGCAAGTTCAGCCACTGGCCATCTGGTCCACATGTGACCTCTGATGAGCCAATCCAGATCAAATCCCTTAATGCAGGTGATGGTTACTGTGTCTTTGGGATTGTACTGCGTCCTCTCTCCACGTCTTATCAATCGGTTTGCCACAACAGGTGCTGAACAGTAGATCTTAGGCGCTAAACCAGGAGAAAAAAATATTCCTGAAGCAAAAACTTGAAAAAACCAAACATCTGATGGTTGTCATAATGATAAAATCTCATTGCATCATATTAATGTCAAGTGTCAATATTTTAGCTATTGTAACAAAAACCCAACATCTGCTATACGTCATAATGTTAACATCCATACAGTGCTAAATTACAAAGTGACAGAATTCAATGCCTATCAATGTTGGAGATTTATATCAGGTCAAAGTTGAGTTTTGGCGTCAACCTGATTTCACAAGAGTCAATGTTGAGTCCTATGTCTTTCTGATGTTAAATTTAAAGCAAGAAACTACCTTTAGTGATTCTTCATATCAAATAAAATTAAGGAGGAAGTTGAACTCAGTTTCTTATTAAGTATTCAAACCAAGGCTGCATCTGAAATCACACACTCTCTTGGTAGGTACTTATTTTGATTAAGGACGACCGCCAAAAAAACATGTTCTAAATGTAATCCCTCCTGTTCCAACCGCCCGCACCAACAGGACCGGAACTCAAGTCCGCCAGCATGAGAGTTAGATGCTCTAACAAGGAGAGACTTAAGGCTGAAACCTCTAGCTTCAGTCACTAGAGCATGTCTTGGGATCAGGGGAGTGAGGTTTACTCACACAGCAACTACAAGCTGGCCCCCGTTACATAAATGTAATCCGAACATAGTGATGCGAACATATCGCCAAGGTAACAATCTCTGACCTACCAGCGTCAGTTACGTCGTTTTACCACCATTAACAAAATCTCTCCTGTGGAATCATTGGATGGTAAAATGTTCAATTTTCATTGGAGATAGTAGGTCATCAGAGTACATTTTGCCAACTCTTTTATGAGTACTGTGAATACTTTTGTCACAGGCGGTATTTAGCCTTTGGGAAGCATGCAATTTCAGATGCAGTGTGAAAAAAGCCTAAATTACCTTCAGGACGACACTCAGGCAAGTTCAGCCACTGGCCATCTGGTCACATGTGACCTCTGATGAGCCAATCAGATCAAATCCTTAATGCAGGTGATGGTTACTGTGTCTTTGGGATTGTACTGCGTCCTCTCTCCACGTCTTATCAATCGGTTTGCCACAACAGGTGCTGAACAGTAAATCTTAGGCGCTAAACCAGGAGAAAAAATATTCCTGAAGCAAAAACTTGAAAAAACCAAACATCTGATGGTTTACATGGCCCCCGTTACATAAATGTAATCCGAACATAGTACAAGCGAACATATCCATGAGTAACAATCTCCTGACCTACCAGCGTCAGTTACATCGTTTACCACCATTAACAAAATCTCTCCTGTGGAATCATTGGATGGTAAAATGTTCAATTTTCATTGGAGATAGTAGGTCATCAGAGTACATTTTGCCAACTCTTTTATGAGTACTGTGAATACTTTTGTCACAGGCTGTATTTATTCTTTGGGAAGCATGCAATTTCAGATGCAGTGTGAAAAAAGCCTAAATTACCTTCAGGACGACACTCAGGCAAGTTCAGCCACTGGCCATCTGGTCACATGTGACCTCTGATGAGCCAATCAGATCAAATCCTTAATGCAGGTGATGGTTACTGTGTCTTTGGGATTGTACTGCGTCCTCTCTCACGTCTTATCAATCGGTTTGCCACAACAGGTGCTGAACAGTAAATCTTAGGCGCTAAACCAGGAGAAAAAAAATATTCCTGAAGCAAAAACTTGAAAAAACCAAACATCTGATGGTTACATGGCCCCCGTTACATAAATGTAATCCGAACATAGTACAAACGAACATATCCGCCAAGGTAACAATCTCCTGACCTACCAGCGTCAGTTACGTCGTTTACCACCATTAACAAAATCTCTCCTGTGGAATCATTGGATGGTAAAATGTTCAATTTTCATTGGAGATAGTAGGTCATCAGAGTACATTTGCCAACTCTTTTATGAGTACTGTGAATACTTTTGTCACAGGCTGTATTTATTCTTTGGGAAGCATGCAATTTCAGATGCAGTGTGAAAAAAGCCTAAATTACCTTCAGGACGACACTCAGGCAAGTTCAGCCACTGGCCATCTGGTCCACATGTGACCTCTGATGAGCCAATCAGATCAAATCCCTTAATGCAGGTGATGGTTACTGTGTCTTTGGGATTGTACTGCGTCCTCTCTCCGCGTCTTATCAATCGGTTTGCCACAACAGGTGCTGAACAGTAAATCTTAGGCGCTAAACCAGGAGAAAAAATATTCCTGAAGCAAAAACTTGACAAAACCAAACATCTGATGGTTGTCATAATGATAATCTCATTGCATCATATTAAAGTCAAGTGTCAACCTCATGAGTAACAAGGCAATCTCTGACCTACCAGCGTCATAAATGTTAACATCCGATACAGTTTACCAATTACGTCAACAAAATCTCTCCCAATGTCTGGAGATTTATTACCCAGGCTCAATTTGGTAGCGTCAAGGTCATAGAGTACATGTGGATCATTGGATGTAAGAATTTGCAGAAACTACCTTTAGTGGATTACATTAAGCCTTTGAGGACATTTTGAATGCAGATGCAGTGTGTCAAACCAAGGCTGTGAAATACCTTCTGGGAAGCGCATTCGTTTAGGGCACACATTACAAATTCAGAATGGAATCATTGGATGGTAAATGTTCTTCAGGGCCAAGCCAATCAGGTCATCAGAGTACATTTGCGGGTGGTTTTATGAGTACTGTGATAGGATTTGTCACAGGCGGTATTTAGCCTTTGGGGAAGCATGCAATTTCAGATGCAGTGTGAAGTAAATCTCTCCGCGTTCAGGGCGACACTCCAGGCAAGTCCTGACCTACCAGCGTCAGTTACGTCGTTTTACCACCATTAACAAAATCTCTCCTGTGGAATCATTGGATGGTAAAATGTTCAATTTTTCATTGGAGATAGTAGGTCATCAGAGTACATTTTGCCAACTCTTTTATGAGTACTGTGAATACTTTTGTCACAGGCTGTATTTATTCTTTGGGAAGCATGCAATTTCAGATGCAGTGTGAAAAAAGCCTAAATTACCTTCAGGACGACACTCAGGCAAGTTCAGCCACTGGCCATCTGGTCCACATGTGACCTCTGATGAGCCAATCAGATCAAATCCCTTAATGCAGGTGATGGTTACTGTGTCTTTGGGATTGTACTGCGTCCTCTCTCCACGTCTTATCAATCGGTTTGCCACAACAGGTGCTGAACAGTAGATCTTAGGCGCTAAACCAGGAGAAAAAAATATTCCTGAAGCAAAAACTTGACAAAACCAAACATCTGATGGTTGTCATAATGATAAAATCTCATTGCATCATATTAATGTCAAGTGTCAATATTTTAGCTATTGTAACAAAAACCCAACATCTGCTATACGTCATAATGTTAACATCCATACAGTGCTAAATTACAAAGTGACAGGAATTCAATGCCTATCCAATGTTGGAGATTTATATCAGGTCAATGTTGGGTTTTGACGTCAACCTGATTTCACCAAGAGTCCAATGTTGAAGTCCTATGTCTTTCTGATGTTAAATTTAAAGCAAGAAACTACCTTTAGTGATTCTTCATATCAAATAAAATTAAGGAGGAAGTTGAACTCAGTTTCTTATTAAGTATTCAAACCAAGGCTGCATCTGAAATCACACACTCTCTTGAGTAGGTACTTATTTTGATTAAGGACTACCGCAAAAAAAACATGTTCTAAATGTAATCCCTCCTGTTCCAACCGCCCGCACCAAACGGGACCGGAACTCAAGTCCGCCAGCATGAGAGTTAGATGCTCTAACAAGGAGGAGACTTAAGGCTGAAACCTCTAGCTTCAGTCACTAGAGCATGTCTTGGGATCAGGGGAGTGAGGTTTACTCACACAGCAACTACAAGCTGGCCCCCGTTACATAAATGTAATCCGAACATAGTACGTACGAACATATCCGCCAAGGTAACAATCTCCTGACCTACCAGCGTCAGTTACGTCGTTTTACCACCATTAACAAAATCTCTCCTGTGGAATCATTGGATGGTAAAATGTTCAATTTTTCATTGGAGATAGTAGGTCATCAGAGTACATTTTGCCAACTCTTTTATGAGTACTGTGAATACTTTTGTCACAGGCGGTATTTAGCCTTTGGGAAGCATGCAATTTCAGATGCAGTGTGAAAAAAGCCTAAATTACCTTCAGGACGACACTCAGGCAAGTTCAGCCACTGGCCATCTGGTCCACATGTGACCTCTGATGAGCCAATCAGATCAAATCCCTTAATGCAGGTGATGGTTACTGTGTCTTTGGGATTGTACTGCGTCCTCTCTCCACGTCTTATCAATCGGTTTGCCACAACAGGTGCTGAACAGTAAATCTTAGGCGCTAAACCAGGAGAAAAAATATTCCTGAAGCAAAAACTTGAAAAAACCAAACATCTGATGGTTACATGGCCCCCGTTACATAAATGTAATCCGAACATAGTACAAACGAACATATCCGCCAAGGTAACAATCTCCTGACCTACCAGCGTCAGTTACGTCGTTTTACCACCATTAACAAAATCTCTCCTGTGGAATCATTGGATGGTAAAATGTTCAATTTTTCATTGGAGATAGTAGGTCATCAGAGTACATTTTGCCAACTCTTTTATGAGTACTGTGAATACTTTTGTCACAGGCTGTATTTAGCCTTTGGGAAGCATGCAATTTCAGATGCAGTGTGAAAAAAGCCTAAATTACCTTCAGGGCGACACTCAGGCAAGTTCAGCCACTGGCCATCTGGTCACATGTGACCTCTGATGAGCCAATCAGATCAAATCCTTAATGCAGGTGATGGTTACTGTGTCTTTGGGATTGTACTGCGTCCTCTCTCCACGTCTTATCAATCGGTTTGCCACAACAGGTGCTGAACAGTAAATCTTAGGCGCTAAACCAGGAGAAAAAAAATATTCCTGAAGCAAAAACTTGAAAAAACCAAACATCTGATGGTTGTCATGATGATAAAATCTCATTGCATCATATTAAAGTCAAGTGTCAATATTTTAGCTATTGTAACCAACATCTGCTATACGTCATAATGTTAACATCCATACAGTGCTAAATTACAAAGTGACAGGAATTCAATGCCTATCAATGTTGGAGATTTATATCAGGTCAAAGTTAGGTTTTGACGTCAACCTGATTTCACCAAGAGTCCAATGTTGGAGTCCTATGTCTTTCTGATGTTAAATTTAAAGCAGAAACTACCTTTAGTGATTCTTCATATCAAATAAAATTAAGGAGGAAGTTGAACTCAGTTTCTTATTAAGTATTCAAACCAAGGCTGCATCTGAAATCACACACTCTCTTGAGTAGGTACTTATTTTGATTAAGGACTACAAAAAAACATGTTCTAAATGTAATCCCTCCTGTTCAACACGCACCAAGCGGGACCGAACTCAAGTCCGCCAGCATGAGAGTTAGATGCTCTAACAAGGAGGAGACTTAAGGCTGAAACCTCTAGCTTCAGTCACTAGAGCATGTCTTGGGATGAGGGAGTGAGGTTTACTCACACAGCAACTACAAGCTGGCCCCGTTACATAAATGTAATCCGAACATAGTACGTACGAACATATCCGCCAAGGTAACAATCTCCTGACCTACCAGCGTCAGTTACGTCGTTTTACCACCATTAACAAAATCTCTCCTGTGGAATCATTGGATGGTAAAATGTTCAATTTTCATTGGAGATAGTAGGTCATCAGAGTACATTTTGCCAACTCTTTTATGAGTACTGTGAATACTTTTGTCACAGGCGGTATTTAGCCTTTGGGAAGCATGCAATTTCAGATGCAGTGTGAAAAAAGCCTAAATTACCTTCAGGGCGACACTCAGGCAAGTTCAGCCACTGGCCATCTGGTCCACATGTGACCTCTGATGAGCCAATCAGATCAAATCCTTAATGCAGGTGATGGTTACTGTGTCTTTGGGATTGTACTGCGTCCTCTCTCCACGTCTTATCAATCGGTTTGCCACAACAGGTGCTGAACAGTAAATCTTAGGCGCTAAACCAGGAGAAAAAATATTCCTGAAGCAAAACTTGAAAAAACCAAACATCTGATGGTTGTCATAATGATAAAATCTCATTGCATCATATTAATGTCAAGTGTCAATATTTTAGCTATTGTAACAAAAACCCAACATCTGCTATACGTCATAATGTTAACATCCATACAGTGCTAAATTACAAAGTGACAGGAATTCAATGCCTATCCAATGTTGGAGATTTATATCAGGTCAAAGTTGAGTTTTGACGTCAACCTGATTTCACCAAGAGTCCAATGTTGGAGTCCTATGTCTTTCTGATGTTAAATTTAAAGCAAGAAACTACCTTTAGTGATTCTTCATATCAAATAAAATTAAGGAGGAAGTTGAACTCAGTTTCTTATTAAGTATTCAAACCAAGGCTGCATCTGAAATCACACACTCTCTTGAGTAGGTACTTATTTTGATTAAGGACGACCGCAAAAAAACATGTTCTAAATGTAATCCCTCCTGTTCCAACCGCCCGCACAAACGGGACCGGAACTCAAGTCCGCCAGCATGAGAGTTAGATGCTCTAACAAGGAGGAGACTTAAGGCTGAAACCTCTAGCTTCAGTCACTAGAGCATGTCTTGGGATCAGGAGAGAGGTTTACTCACACAGCAACTAGCTGGCCCCCGTTACATAAATGTAATCCGAACATAGTACGTACGAACATATCCGCCAAGGTAACAATCTCCTGACCTACCAGCGTCAGTTACGTCGTTTTACCACCATTAACAAAATCTCTCCTGTGGAATCATTGGATGGTAAAATGTTCAATTTTTCATTGGAGATAGTAGGTCATCAGAGTACATTTTGCCAACTCTTTTATGAGTACTGTGAATACTTTTGTCACAGGCGGTATTTAGCCTTTGGGAAGCATGCAATTTCAGATGCAGTGTGAAAAAAGCCTAAATTACCTTCAGGACGACACTCAGGCAAGTTCAGCCACTGGCCATCTGGTCCACATGTGACCTCTGATGAGCCAATCAGATCAAATCCTTAATGCAGGTGATGGTTACTGTGTCTTTGGGATTGTACTGCGTCCTCTCTCCACGTCTTATCAATCGGTTTGCCACAACAGGTGCTGAACAGTAAATCTTAGGCGCTAAACCAGGAGAAAAAATATTCCTGAAGCAAAAACTTGAAAAAACCAAACATCTGATGGTTACATGGCCCCGTTACATAAATGTAATCCGAACATGGTACAAGCGAACATATCCGCCAAGGTAACAATCTCCTGACCTACCAGCGTCAGTTACGTCGTTTACCACCATTAACAAAATCTCTCCTGTGGAATCATTGGATGGTAAAATGTTCAATTTTTCATTGGAGATAGTAGGTCATCAGAGTACATTTTGCCAACTCTTTTATGAGTACTGTGAATACTTTTGTCACAGGCTGTATTTAGCCTTTGGGAAGCATGCAATTTCAGATGCAGTGTGAAAAAGCCTAAATTACCTTCAGGACGACACTCAGGCAAGTTCAGCCACTGGCCATCTGGTCCACATGTGACCTCTGATGAGCCAATCAGATCAAATCCTTAATGCAGGTGATGGTTACTGTGTCTTTGGGATTGTACTGCGTCCTCTCTCCACGTCTTATCAATCGGTTTGCCACAACAGGTGCTGAACAGTAAATCTTAGGCGCTAAACCAGGAGAAAAAAAATATTCCTGAAGCAAAAACTTGAAAAAAACATCTGATGGTTGTCATAATGATAAAATCTCATTGCATCATATTAATGTCAAGTGTCAATATTTTAGCTATTGTAACAAAACCCAACATCTGCTATACGTCATAATGTTAACATCCATACAGTGCTAAATTACAAAGTGACAGGAATTCAATGCCTATCAATGTTGGAGATTTATATCAGGTCAAAGTTGAGTTTTGACGTCAACCTGATTTCACCAAGAGTCCAATGTTGGAGTCCTATGTCTTTCTGATGTTAAATTTAAAGCAAGAAACTACCTTTAGTGATTCTTCATATCAAATAAAATTAAGGAGGAAGTTGAACTCAGTTTCTTATTAAGTATTCAAACCAAGGCTGCATCTGAAATCACACACTCTCTTGAGTAGGTACTTATTTTGATTAAGGACGACCGCAAAAAAAACATGTTCTAAATGTAATCCCTCCTGTTCCAACCGCCCGCACCAAACGGGACCGGAACTCAAGTCCGCCAGCATGAGAGTTAGATGCTCTAACAAGGAGGGAGACTTAAGGCTGAAACCTCTAGCTTCAGTCACTAGAGCATGTCTTGGGATCAGGGGAGTGAGGTTTACTCACACAGCAACTACAAGCTGGCCCCCGTTACATAAATGTAATCCGAACATAGTACGTATGAACATATCCGCCAACGTAACAATCTCCTGACCTACCAGCGTAAGTTACGTCGTTTTACCACCATTAACAAAATCTCTCCTGTGGAATCATTGGATGGTAAAATGTTCAATTTTCATTGGAGATAGTAGGTCATCAGAGTACATTTTGCCAACTCTTTTATGAGTACTGTGAATACTTTTGTCACAGGCGGTATTTAGCCTTTGGGAAGCATGCAATTTCAGATGCAGTGTGAAAAAAGCCTAAATTACCTTCAGGACGACACTCAGGCAAGTTCAGCCACTGGCCATCTGGTCCACATGTGACCTCTGATGAGCCAATCAGATCAAATCCCTTAATGCAGGTGATGGTTACTGTGTCTTTGGGATTGTACTGCGTCCTCTCTCCACGTCTTATCAATCGGTTTGCCACAACAGGTGCTGAACAGTAAATCTTAGGCGCTAAACCAGGAGAAAAAAATATTCCTGAAGCAAAAACTTGAAAAAACCAAACATCTGATGGTTACATGGCCCCCGTTACATAAATGTAATCCGAACATAGTACAAACGAACATATCCGCCAAGGTAACAATCTCCTGACCTACCAGCGTCAGTTACATCGTTTTACCACCATTAACAAAATCTCTCCTGTGGAATCATTGGATGGTAAAATGTTCAATTTTTCATTGGAGATAGTAGGTCATCAGAGTACATTTTGCCAACTCTTTTATGAGTACTGTGAATACTTTTGTCACAGGCTGTATTTATTCTTTGGGAAGCATGCAATTTCAGATGCAGTGTGAAAAAAGCCTAAATTACCTTCAGGACGACACTCAGGCAAGTTCAGCCACTGGCCATCTGGTCCACATGTGACCTCTGATGAGCCAATCAGATCAAATCCCTTAATGCAGGTGATGGTTACTGTGTCTTTGGGATTGTACTGCGTCCTCTCTCCACGTCTTATCAATCGGTTTGCCACAACAGGTGCTGAACAGTAGATCTTAGTAAATCTTAGGCGCTAAACCAGGAGAAAAAATATTCCTGAAGCAAAAACTTGAAAACCAAACATCTGATGGTTGTCATAATGATAAAATCTCATTGCATCATATTAAAGTCAAGTGTCAATATTTTAGCTATTGTAACAAAAACCCAACATCTGCTATACGTCATAATGTTAACATCCATACAGTGCTAAATTACAAAGTGACAGGAATTCAATGCCTATCAATGTTGGAGATTTATATCAGGTCAATGTTGGGTTTTGACGTCAACCTGATTTCACCAGAGTCAATGTTGAAGTCCTATGTCTTTCTGATGTTAAATTTAAAGCAAGAAACTACCTTTAGTGATTCTTCATATCAAATAAAATTAAGGAGGAAGTTGAACTCAGTTTCTTATTAAGTATTCAAACCAAGGCTGCATCTGAAATCACACACTCTCTTGAGTAGGTACTTATTTTGATTAAGGACTACCGCAAAAAAACATGTTCTAAATGTAATCCCTCCTGTTCCAACCGCCGCACCAAGCGGGACCGGAACTCAAGTCCGCCAGCATGAGAGTTAGATGCTCTAACAAGGAGGAGACTTAAGGCTGAAACCTCTAGCTTCAGTCACTAGAGCATGTCTTGGGATCAGGGAGTGAGGTTTACTCACACAGCAACTACAAGCTGGCCCGTTACATAAATGTAATCCGAACATGAAATGCGTGCGAACATATCCGCCAAGGTAACAATCTCCTGACCTACCAGCGTCAGTTCGTCGTTTACCACCATTAACAAAATCTCTCCTGTGGAATCATTGGATGGTAAAATGTTCAATTTTCATTGGAGATAGTAGGTCATCAGAGTACATTTGCCAACTCTTTTATGAGTACTGTGAATACTTTTGTCACAGGCTGTATTTAGCCTTTGGGAAGCATGCAATTTCAGATGCAGTGTGAAAAAGCCTAAATTACCTTCAGGACGACACTCAGGCAAGTTCAGCCACTGGCCATCTGGTCCACATGTGACCTCTGATGAGCCAATCAGATCAAATCCCTTAATGCAGGTGATGGTTACTGTGTCTTTGGGATTGTACTGCGTCCTCTCTCCACGTCTTATCAATCGGTTTGCCACAACAGGTGCTGAACAGTAAATCTTAGGCGCTAAACCAGGAGAAAAAATATTCCTGAAGCAAAAACTTGAAAAAACCAAACATCTGATGGTTGTCATAATGATAAAATCTCATTGCATCATATTAATGTCAAGTGTCAATATTTTAGCTATTGTAACAAAAAAATCTCTCCTGTGGAATCATTGGATGTAAAATGTTCAATTTTTCATTGGAGATAGTAGGTCATCAGAGTACATTTTGCCAACTCTTTTATGAGTACTGTGAATCCTATGTCTTTACTGATGTTATATCAGAAACTACCTTTAGTGAGTTTTGGCGTCCTTCACAATACCTTCAGGACGACACTCAGGCAAGTTCAGCCACTGGCCATCTGGTCACATGTGACCTCTGATGAGCCAATCAGATCAAATCCTTAATGCAGGTGATGGTTACTGTGTCTTTGGGATTGTTCTTATCAATCGGTTTGCCACAACAGGTGCTGAACAGTAAATCTTAGGCGCTAAACCAGGAGAAAAAAATATTCCTGAAGCAAAAACTTGAAAAAACCAAACATCTGATGGTTGTCATAATGATAAAATCTCATTGCATCATATTAATGTCAAGTGTCAATATTTTAGCTATTGTAACAAAACCCAACATCTGCTATACGTCATAATGTTAACATCCATACAGTGCTAAATTACAAAGTGACAGGAATTCAATGCCTATCAATGTTGGAGATTTATATCAGGTCAAAGTTGAGTTTTTGGCGTCAACCTGATTTCACCAAGAGTCAATGTTGAGTCCTATGTCTTTCTGATGTTAAATTTAAAAAGAAACTACCTTTAGTGATTCTTCATATCAAATAAAATTAAGGAGGAAGTTGAACTCAGTTTCTTATTAAGTGGCAAACCAAGGCTGCATCTGAAATCACACACTCTCTTGGTAGGTACTTATTTTGATTAAGGGCGACCCGCAAAAAAAACATGTTCTAAATGTAATCCCTCCTGTTCCAACACTCCCGCACCAAGCGGGACCGGAACTCAAGTCACTCCAACATGAGAGTTCGTGCTCTAACAAGGAGGAGACTTAAGGCTGAAACACTCAACTTCTGTGAAGTCACTAGAGCATGTCTTGGGATCAGGGAGTGAGGTTTTACTCACACAGCAACTACAAGCTGGCCCCCGTTACATAAATGTAATCCGAACATAGCGTGCGAACATATCCGCCAAGGTAACAATCTCCTGACCTACCAGCGTCAGTTCGTCGTTTACCACCATTAACAAAATCTCTCCTGTGGAATCATTGGATGGTAAAATGTTCAATTTTCATTGGAGATAGTAGGTCATCAGAGTACATTTTGCCAACTCTTTTATGAGTACTGTGAATACTTTTGTCACAGGCGGTATTTAGCCTTTGGGAAGCATGCAATTTCAGATGCAGTGTGAAAAAGCCTAAATTACCTTCAGGGCGACACTCAGGCAAGTTCAGCCACTGGCCATCTGGTCCACATGTGACCTCTGATGAGCCAATCAGATCAAATCCCTTAATGCAGGTGATGGTTACTGTGTCTTTGGGATTGTACTGCGTCCTCTCCACGTCTTATCAATCGGTTTGCCACAACAGGTGCTGAACAGTAAATCTTAGGCGCTAAACCAGGAGAAAAAAATATTCCTGAAGCAAAAACTTGAAAAAACCAAACATCTGATGGTTACATGGCCCCGTTACATAAATGTAATCCGAACATAGTACAAACGAACATATCCGCCAAGGTAACAATCTCCTGACCTACCAGCGTCAGTTACATCGTTTTACCACCATTAACAAAATCTCTCCTGTGGAATCATTGGATGGTAAAATGTTCAATTTTCATTGGAGATAGTAGGTCATCAGAGTACATTTTGCCAACTCTTTTATGAGTACTGTGAATACTTTGTCACAGGCTGTATTTATTCTTTGGGAAGCATGCAATTTCAGATGCAGTGTGAAAAAAGCCTAAATTACCTTCAGGACGACACTCAGGCAAGTTCAGCCACTGGCCATCTGGTCCACATGTGACCTCTGATGAGCCAATCAGATCAAATCCCTTAATGCAGGTGATGGTTACTGTGTCTTTGGGATTGTACTGCGTCCTCTCCACGTCTTATCAATCGGTTTGCCACAACAGGTGCTGAACAGTAGATCTTAGGCGCTAAACCAGGAGAAAAAAAATATTCCTGAAGCAAAAACTTGAAAAAACCAAACATCTGATGGTTGTCATAATGATAAAATCTCATTGCATCATATTAAAGTCAAGTGTCAATATTTTAGCTATTGTAACAAAAACCCAACATCTGCTATACGTCATAATGTTAACATCCATACAGTGCTAAATTACAAAGTGACAGGAATTCAATGCCTATCAATGTTGGAGATTTATATCAGGTCAATGTTGGGTTTTGACGTCAACCTGATTTCACCAAGAGTCCAATGTTGAAGTCCTATGTCTTTCTGATGTTAAATTTAAAGCAAGAAACTACCTTTAGTGATTCTTCATATCAAATAAAATTAAGGAGGAAGTTGAACTCAGTTTCTTATTAAGTATTCAAACCAAGGCTGCATCTGAAATCACACACTCTCTTGAGTAGGTACTTATTTTGATTAGGGACTACCGCCAAAAAAAACATGTTCTAAATGTAATCCCTCCTGTTCCAACCGCCCGCACCAAACGGGACCGGAACTCAAGTCCGCCAGCATGAGAGTTAGATGCTCTAACAAGGAGGGAGACTTAAGGCTGAAACCTCTAGCTTCAGTCACTAGAGCATGTCTTGGGATCAGGGAGTGAGGTTTACTCACACAGCAACTACAAGCTGGCCCCCGTTACATAAATGTAATCCGAACATAATGCGTGCGAACATATCCGCCAAGGTAACAATCTCTGACCTACCAGCGTCAGTTACGTCGTTTTACCACCATTAACAAAATCTCTCCTGTGGAATCATTGGATGGTAAAATGTTCAATTTTTCATTGGAGATAGTAGGTCATCAGAGTACATTTTGCCAACTCTTTTATGAGTACTGTGAATACTTTTGTCACAGGCTGTATTTATTCTTTGGGAAGCATGCAATTTCAGATGCAGTGTGAAAAAAGCCTAAATTACCTTCAGGACGACACTCAGGCAAGTTCAGCCACTGGCCATCTGGTCCACATGTGACCTCTGATGAGCCAATCAGATCAAATCCCTTAATGCAGGTGATGGTTACTGTGTCTTTGGGATTGTACTGCGTCCTCTCTCACGTCTTATCAATCGGTTTGCCACAACAGGTGCTGAACAGTAAATCTTAGGCGCTAAACCAGGAGAAAAAATATTCCTGAAGCAAAAACTTGAAAAAACCAAACATCTGATGGTTGTCATAATGATAAAATCTCATTGCATCATATTAATGTCAAGTGTCAATATTTTAGCTATTGTAACAAAAACCCAACATCTGCTATACGTCATAATGTTAACATCCATACAGTGCTAAATTACAAAGTGACAGGAATTCAATGCCTATCAATGTTGGAGATTTATATCAGGTCAAGTTGGGTTTTGGCGTCAACCTGATTTCACCAAGAGTCCAATGTTGAAGTCCTATGTCTTTCTGATGTTAAATTTAAAGCAAGAAACTACCTTTAGTGATTCTTCATATCAAATAAAATTAAGGAGAAGTTGAACTCAGTTTCTTATTAAGTATTCAAACCAAGGCTGCATCTGAAATCACACACTCTCTTGAGTAGGTACTTATTTTGATTAAGGACGACCGCAAAAAAACATGTTCTAAATGTAATCCCTCCTGTTCCAACCGCCCGCACCAAACGGGACCGGAACTCAAGTCCGCCAGCATGAGAGTTAGATGCTCTAACAGGAGGAGACTTAAGGCTGAAACCTCTAGCTTCAGTCACTAGAGCATGTCTTGGGATCAGGGAGTGAGGTTTACTCACACAGCAACTACAAGCTGGCCCCCGTTACATAAATGTAATCCGAACATGATGCGTCGAACATATCCGCCAAGGTAACAATCTCTGACCTACCAGCGTCAGTTCGTCGTTTACCACCATTAACAAAATCTCTCCTGTGGAATCATTGGATGGTAAAATGTTCAATTTTTCATTGGAGATAGTAGGTCATCAGAGTACATTTTGCCAACTCTTTTATGAGTACTGTGAATACTTTTGTCACAGGCGGTATTTAGCCTTTGGGAAGCATGCAATTTCAGATGCAGTGTGAAAAAGCCTAAATTACCTTCAGGGCGACACTCAGGCAAGTTCAGCCACTGGCCATCTGGTCACATGTGACCTCTGATGAGCCAATCAGATCAAATCCCTTAATGCAGGTGATGGTTACTGTGTCTTTGGGATTGTACTGCGTCCTCTCTCCGTCTTATCAATCGGTTTGCCACAACAGGTGCTGAACAGTAAATCTTAGGCGCTAAACCAGGAGAAAAAATATTCCTGAAGCAAAAACTTGAAAAAACCAAACATCTGATGGTTGTCATAATGATAAAATCTCATTGCATCATATTAATGTCAAGTGTCAATATTTTAGCTATTGTAACAAAACCAACATCTGCTATCGTCATAATGTTAACATCCATACAGTGCTAAATTACAAAGTGACAGGAATTCAATGCCTATCAATGTTGGAGATTTATATCAGGTCAATGTTGGGTTTTGGCGTCAACCTGATTTCACCAAGAGTCCAATGTTGAAGTCCTATGTCTTTCTGATGTTAAATTTAAAGCAAGAAACTACCTTTAGTGATTCTTCATATCAAATAAAATTAAGGAGGAAGTTGAACTCAGTTTCTTATTAAGTATTCAAACCAAGGCTGCATCTGAAATCACACACTCTCTTGAGTAGGTACTTATTTTGATTAAGGACTACCGCAAAAAAAACATGTTCTAAATGTAATCCCTCCTGTTCCAACCGCTACTTTTAAAGCGGGACCGAACTCAAGTCCGCCAGCATGAGAGTTAGATGCTCTAACAAGGAGAGACTTAAGGCTGAAACCTCTGGCTTCAGTCACTAGAGCATGTCTTGGGATCAGGGAGTGAGGTTTACTCACACAACAGCTACAAGCTGGCCCCCGTTACATAAATGTAATCCGAACATAGTACAATGCGTGCGAACATATCCGCCAAGGTAACAATCTCCTGACCTACCAGCGTCAGTTGCGTCGTTTACCACCATTAACAAAATCTCTCCTGTGGAATCATTGGATGGTAAAATGTTCAATTTTTCATTGGAGATAGTAGGTCATCAGAGTACATTTTGCCAACTCTTTTATGAGTACTGTGAATACTTTTGTCACAGGCGGTGTTAGCCTTTGGGAAGCATGCAATTTCAGATGCAGTGTGAAAAAGCCTAAATTACCTTCAGGGCGACACTCAGGCAGTTCAGCCACTGGCCATCTGGTCCACATGTGACCTCTGATGAGCCAATCAGATCAAATCCCTTAATGCAGGTGATGGTTACTGTGTCTTTGGGATTGTACTGCGTCCTCTCTCCACGTCTTATCAATCGGTTTGCCACAACAGGTGCTGAACAGTAAATCTTAGGCGCTAAACCAGGAGAAAAAAATATTCCTGAAGCAAAAACTTGAAAAAACCAAACATCTGATGGTTACATGGCCCGTTACAATGTAATCCGAACATAGAACAACGAACATATCCGTAAGGTAACAATCTCCTGACCTACCAGCGTCAGTTCGTCGTTTACCACCATTAACAAAATCTCTCCTGTGGAATCATTGGATGGTAAAATGTTCAATTTTCATTGGAGATAGTAGGTCATCAGAGTACATTTTGCCAACTCTTTTATGAGTACTGTGAATACTTTTGTCACAGGCTGTATTTAGCCTTTGGGAAGCATGCAATTTCAGATGCAGTGTGAAAAAAGCCTAAATTACCTTCAGGGCGACACTCAGGCAAGTTCAGCCACTGGCCATCTGGTCCACATGTGACCTCTGATGAGCCAATCAGATCAAATCCCTTAATGCAGGTGATGGTTACTGTGTCTTTGGGATTGTACTGCGTCCTCTCTCCGCGTCTTATCAATCGGTTTGCCACAACAGGTGCTGAACAGTAAATCTTAGGCGCTAAACCAGGAGAAAAAAATATTCCTGAAGCAAAAACTTGAAAAAACCAAACATCTGATGGTTGTCATGGATAAAATCTCATTGCATCATATTAATGTAAGTGTCAATATTTTAGCTATTGTAACAAAACCCAACATCTGCTATACGTCATAATGTTACCATCCATACACAAAATCTCTCCTGTGGAATCATTGGATGGTAAAATGCCTTCAATGTTGGAGATTTATATCAGGTCAAAGTTGAGTTTTACGTCAACCTGATTTCACCAAGAGTCCAATGTTGAGTCCTATGTCTTTCTGATGTTAAATTTAAAGCAAGAAACTACCTTTAGTGATTCTTCATATCAAATAAAATTAAGGAGGAAGTTGAACTCAGTTTCTTATTAAGTATTCAAACCAAGGCTGCATCTGAAATCACACACTCTCTTGAGTAGGTACTTATTTTGATTGGGACGACCCAAAAAAACATGTTCTAAATGTAATCCCTCCTGTTCCAACCTTCACCAAACGGGACCGGAACTCAAGTGCCAGCATGAGAGTTAGATGCTCTAACAGGAGGAGACTTAAGGCTGAAACCTCTAGCTTCAGTCACTAGAGCATGTCTTGGGATCAGGGAGAGGTTTACTCACACAGACTACAGCTGGCAACTACAAAATGTGGAATCATTGGATGGTAAAATGTTCAATTTTTCATTGGAGATAGTAGGTCATCAGGTACATTTTGCCAACTCTTTTATGAGTACTGTGAATACTTTTGTCACAGGCGGTATTTAGCCTTTGGGAAGCATGCAATTTCAGATGCAGTGTGAAAAAGCCTAAATTACCTTCAACGACACTCAGGCAAGTTCAGCCACTGGCCATCTGGTCCACATGTGACCTCTGATGAGCCAATCAGATCAAATCCCTTAATGCAGGTGATGGTTACTGTGTCTTTGGGATTGTACTGCGTCCTCTCTCACGTCTTATCAATCGGTTTGCCACAACAGGTGCTGAACAGTAAATCTTAGGCGCTAAACCAGGAGAAAAAATATTCCTGAAGCAAAAACTTGAAAAAACCAAACATCTGATGGTTACATGGCCCCGTTACATAAATGTAATCCGAACATAGTACAAGCGAACATATCCGCCAAGGTAACAATCTCCTGACCTACCAGCGTCAGTTCGTCGTTTACCACCATTAACAAAATCTCTCCTGTGGAATCATTGGATGGTAAAATGTTCAATTTTTCATTGGAGATAGTAGGTCATCAGAGTACATTTTGCCAACTCTTTTATGAGTACTGTGAATACTTTTGTCACAGGCTGTATTTAGCCTTTGGGAAGCATGCAATTTCAGATGCAGTGTGAAAAAGCCTAAATTACCTTCAGGGCGACACTCAGGCAAGTTCAGCCACTGGCCATCTGGTCCACATGTGACCTCTGATGAGCCAATCAGATCAAATCCCTTAATGCAGGTGATGGTTACTGTGTCTTTGGGATTGTACTGCGTCCTCTCTCACGTCTTATCAATCGGTTTGCCACAACAGGTGCTGAACAGTAAATCTTAGGCGCTAAACCAGGAGAAAAAAAATATTCCTGAAGCAAAAACTTGAAAAAACCAAACATCTGATGGTTGTCATAATGATAAAATCTCATTGCATCATATTAATGTCAAGTGTCAATATTTTAGCTATTGTAACAAAAACCCAACATCTGCTATACGTCATAATGTTAACATCCATACAGTGCTAAATTACAAAGTGACAGGAATTCAATGCCTATCCAATGTTGGAGATTTATATCAGGTCAAAGTTGAGTTTTGACGTCAACCTGATTTCACCAAGAGTCCAATGTTGAAGTCCTATGTCTTTCTGATGTTAAATTTAAAGCAAGAAACTACCTTTAGTGATTCTTCATATCAAATAAAATTAAGGAGGAAGTTGAACTCAGTTTCTTATTAAGTATTCAAACCAAGGCTGCATCTGAAATCACACACTCTCTTGAGTAGGTACTTATTTTGATTAAGGACGACCGCAAAAAAAACATGTTCTAAATGTAATCCCTCCTGTTCCAACCACAAGCGGGACCGGAACTCAAGTCCGCCAGCATGAGAGTTAGATGCTCTAACAAGGAGGGAGACTTAAGGCTGAAACCTCTAGCTTCAGTCACTAGAGCATGTCTTGGGATCAGGGGAGTGAGGTTTACTCACACAGCAACTACAAGCTGGCCCCCGTTACATAAATGTAATCCAGAACATAGTGCGTGCGAACATATCCGCCAAGGTAACAATCTCCTGACCTACCAGCGTCAGTTCGTCGTTTACCACCATTAACAAAATCTCTCCTGTGGAATCATTGGATGGTAAAATGTTCAATTTTCATTGGAGATAGTAGGTCATCAGAGTACATTTTGCCAACTCTTTTATGAGTACTGTGAATACTTTTGTCACAGGCGGTATTTAGCCTTTGGGAAGCATGCAATTTCAGATGCAGTGTGAAAAAAGCCTAAATTACCTTCAGGACGACACTCAGGCAAGTTCAGCCACTGGCCATCTGGTCCACATGTGACCTCTGATGAGCCAATCAGATCAAATCCCTTAATGCAGGTGATGGTTACTGTGTCTTTGGGATTGTACTCGTCCTCTCTCCACGTCTTATCAATCGGTTTGCCACAACAGGTGCTGAACAGTAAATCTTAGGCGCTAAACCAGGAGAAAAAAAATATTCCTGAAGCAAAAACTTGAAAAAACCAAACATCTGATGGTTGGCCCCGTTACATTAAATGTAATCCGAACATAGTACAAACGAACATATCCGCCAAGGTAACAATCTCCTGACCTACCAGCGTCAGTTACGTCGTTTTACCACCATTAACAAAATCTCTCCTGTGGAATCATTGGATGGTAAAATGTTCAATTTTTCATTGGAGATAGTAGGTCATCAGAGTACATTTTGCCAACTCTTTTATGAGTACTGTGAATACTTTTGTCACAGGCTGTATTTATTCTTTGGGAAGCATGCAATTTCAGATGCAGTGTGAAAAAAGCCTAAATTACCTTCAGGACGACACTCAGGCAAGTTCAGCCACTGGCCATCTGGTCCACATGTGACCTCTGATGAGCCAATCAGATCAAATCCCTTAATGCAGGTGATGGTTACTGTGTCTTTGGGATTGTACTGCGTCCTCTCTCCACGTCTTATCAATCGGTTTGCCACAACAGGTGCTGAACAGTAAATCTTAGGCGCTAAACCAGGAGAAAAAAAATATTCCTGAAGCAAAAACTTGAAAAAACCAAACATCTGATGGTTACATGGCCCCGTTACATAAATGTAATCCGAACATAGTACAAGCGAACATATCCGCCAAGGTAACAATCTCCTGACCTACCAGCGTCAGTTCGTCGTTTACCACCATTAACAAAATCTCTCCTGTGGAATCATTGGATGGTAAAATGTTCAATTTTCATTGGAGATAGTAGGTCATCAGAGTACATTTTGCCAACTCTTTTATGAGTACTGTGAATACTTTTGTCACAGGCTGTATTTAGCCTTTGGGAAGCATGCAATTTCAGATGCAGTGTGAAAAAAGCCTAAATTACCTTCAGGACGACACTCAGGCAAGTTCAGCCACTGGCCATCTGGTCCACATGTGACCTCTGATGAGCCAATCAGATCAAATCCCTTAATGCAGGTGATGGTTACTGTGTCTTTGGGATTGTACTGCGTCCTCTCTCCACGTCTTATCAATCGGTTTGCCACAACAGGTGCTGAACAGTAAATCTTAGGCGCTAAACCAGGAGAAAAAAATATTCCTGAAGCAAAAACTTGAAAAAACCAAACATCTGATGGTTGTCATAATGATAAAATCTCATTGCATCATATTAATGTCAAGTGTCAATATTTTAGCTATTGTAACAAAAACCCAACATCTGCTATACGTCATAATGTTAACATCCATACAGTGCTAAATTACAAAGTGACAGGAATTCAATGCCTATCAATGTTGGAGATTTATATCAGGTCAAAGTTGAGTTTTTCGTCAACCTGATTTCACCAAGAGTCCAATGTTGGAGTCCTATGTCTTTCTGATGTTAAATTTAAAGCAGAAACTACCTTTAGTGATTCTTCATATCAAATAAAATTAAGGAGGAAGTTGAACTCAGTTTCTTATTAAGTATTCAAACCAAGGCTGCATCTGAAATCACACACTCTTGGTAGGTACATGTGATTTTGATCAGTTCTAAATCCTTAATGCAGGTGATGGTTACTGTGTCTTTGGGATTGTACTGCGTCCTCTCTCCACGTCTTATCAATCGGTTAGATGCTCTAACAAGGAGGGAGACTTAAGGCTGAAACCTCTAGCTTCAGTCACTAAACCAGGAGCATGTCTTGGGATCAGGGAGTGAGGTTTACTCACACAGCAACTACAAGCTGGCCCCCGTTACATAAATGTAATCCGAACATGAATGCGTCTGCGAACATATCCGCCAAGGTAACAATCTCCTGACCTACCAGCGTCAGTTCGTCGTTTACCACCATTAACAAAATCTCTCCTGTGGAATCATTGGATGGTAAAATGTTCAATTTTCATTGGAGATAGTAGGTCATCAGGTACATTTTGCCAACTCTTTTATGAGTACTGTGAATACTTTTGTCACAGGCGGTATTTAGCCTTTAGGAAGCATGCAATTTCAGATGCAGTGTGAAAAAAGCCTAAATTACCTTCAGGACGACACTCAGGCAAGTTCAGCCACTGGCCATCTGGTCCACATGTGACCTCTGATGAGCCAATCAGATCAAATCCCTTAATGCAGGTGATGGTTACTGTGTCTTTGGGATTGTACTGCGTCCTCTCTCCACGTCTTATCAATCGGTTTGCCACAACAGGTGCTGAACAGTAAATCTTAGGCGCTAAACCAGGAGAAAAAAAATATTCCTGAAGCAAAAACTTGAAAAAACCAAACATCTGATGGTTACATGGCCCCTCGTTACATAAATGTAATCCGAACATAGTACAAACGAACATATCCGCCAAGGTAACAATCTCCTGACCTACCAGCGTCAGTTACGTCGTTTTACCACCATTAACAAATCTCTCCTGTGGAATCATTGGATGGTAAAATGTTCAATTTTCATTGGAGATAGTAGGTCATCAGAGTACATTTTGCCAACTCTTTTATGAGTACTGTGAATACTTTTGTCACAGGCTGTATTTAGCCTTTGGGAAGCATGCAATTTCAGATGCAGTGTGAAAAAAGCCTAAATTACCTTCAGGACGACACTCAGGCAAGTTCAGCCACTGGCCATCTGGTCCACATGTGACCTCTGATGAGCCAATCAGATCAAATCCCTTAATGCAGGTGATGGTTACTGTGTCTTTGGGATTGTACTGCGTCCTCTCTCCACGTCTTATCAATCGGTTTGCCACAACAGGTGCTGAACAGTAAATCTTAGGCTAAACCAGGAGAAAAAAATATTCCTGAAGCAAAAACTTGAAAAAACCAAACATCTGATGGTTGTCATAATGATAAAATCTCATTGCATCATATTAATGTCAAGTGTCAATATTTTAGCTATTGTAACAAAAACCCAACATCTGCTATACGTCATAATGTTAACATCCATACAGTGCTAAATTACAAAGTGACAGGAATTCAATGCCTATCCAATGTTGGAGATTTATATCAGGTCAAAGTTGAGTTTTGACGTCAACCTGATTTCACCAAGAGTCCAATGTTGGAGTCCTATGTCTTTCTGATGTTAAATTTAAAGCAAGAAACTACCTTTAGTGATTCTTCATATCAAATAAAATTAAGGAGGAAGTTGAACTCAGTTTCTTATTAAGTATTCAAACCAAGGCTGCATCTGAAATCACACACTCTCTTGAGTAGGTACTTATTTTGATTAAGGGCGACACGCAAAAAAACATGTTCTAAATGTAATCCCTCCTGTTCCAACACCGCGGGACCGGAACTCAAGTCCGCCAGCATGAGAGTTAGATGCTCTAACAAGGAGGGAGACTTAAGGCTGAAACCTCTAGCTTCAGTCACTAGAGCATGTCTTGGGATCAGGGAGTGAGGTTTACTCACACAGCAACTACAAGCTGGCCCCGTTACATAAATGTAATCCGAACATGCTCCTGACCTACCAGCGTCAGTTCGTCGTTTACCACCATTAACAAAATCTCTCCTGTGGAATCATTGGATGGTAAAATGTTCAATTTTTCATTGGAGATAGTAGGTCATCAGAGTACATTTTGCCAACTCTTTTATGAGTACTGTGAATACTTTTGTCACAGGCGGTATTTAGCCTTTGGGAAGCATGCAATTTCAGATGCAGTGTGAAAAAGCCTAAATTACCTTCAGGACGACACTCAGGCAAGTTCAGCCACTGGCCATCTGGTCCACATGTGACCTCTGATGAGCCAATCAGATCAAATCCTTAATGCAGGTGATGGTTACTGTGTCTTTGGGATTGTACTGCGTCCTCTCTCCCGTCTTATCAATCGGTTTGCCACAACAGGTGCTGAACAGTAAATCTTAGGCGCTAAACCAGGAGAAAAAAAATATTCCTGAAGCAAAAACTTGACAAAACCAAACATCTGATGGTTGTCATAATGATAAAATCTCATTGCATCATATTAATGTCAAGTGTCAATATTTTAGCTATTGTAACAAAAACCCAACATCTGCTATACGTCATAATGTTAACATCCATACAGTGCTAAATTACAAAGTGACAGAATTCAATGCCTATCAATGTTGGAGATTTATATCAGGTCAATGTTGGGTTTTGACGTCAACCTGATTTCACCAAGAGTCCAATGTTGAAGTCCTATGTCTTTCTGATGTTAAATTTAAAGCAGAAACTACCTTTAGTGATTCTTCATATCAAATAAAATTAAGGAGGAAGTTGAACTCAGTTTCTTATTAAGTATTCAAACCAAGGCTGCATCTGAAATCACACACTCTCTTGAGTAGGTACTTATTTTGATTAAGGCGACCGCCAAAAAAACATGTTCTAAATGTAATCCCTCCTGTTCAACCGCCCGCATCAAGCGGGACTGGAACTCAAGTCAGTTAGATGCTCTAACAAGGAGGAGACTTAAGGCTGAAACCTCTAGCTTCAGTCACTAGAGCATGTCTTGGGATCAGGGAGTGAGGTTTACTCACACAGCAACTACAAGCTGGCCCCCGTTACATAAATGTAATCCGAACATGATGCGTGCGAACATATCCGCCAAGGTAACAATCTCCTGACCTACCAGCGTCAGTTACGTCGTTTTACCACCATTAACAAAATCTCTCCTGTGGAATCATTGGATGGTAAAATGTTCAATTTTTCATTGGAGATAGTAGGTCATCAGAGTACATTTGCCAACTCTTTTATGAGTACTGTGAATACTTTTGTCACAGGCGGTATTTAGCCTTTGGGAAGCATGCAATTTCAGATGCAGTGTGAAAAAAGCCTAAATTACCTTCAGGACGACACTCAGGCAAGTTCAGCCACTGGCCATCTGGTCCACATGTGACCTCTGATGAGCCAATCAGATCAAATCCTTAATGCAGGTGATGGTTACTGTGTCTTTGGGATTGTACTGCGTCCTCTCTCACGTCTTATCAATCGGTTTGCCACAACAGGTGCTGAACAGTAAATCTTAGGCGCTAAACCAGGAGAAAAAAAATATTCCTGAAGCAAAAACTTGAAAAAACCAAACATCTGATGGTTACATGGCCCCCGTTACATAAATGTAATCCGAACATAGTACAAACGAACATATCCGCCAGGTAACAATCTCCTGACCTACCAGCGTCAGTTCGTATGTTTACCACCATTAACAAAATCTCTCCTGTGGAATCATTGGATGGTAAAATGTTCAATTTTTCATTGGAGATAGTAGGTCATCAGAGTACATTTTGCCAACTCTTTTATGAGTACTGTGAATACTTTTGTCACAGGCTGTATTTATTCTTTGGGAAGCATGCAATTTCAGATGCAGTGTGAAAAAAGCCTAAATTACCTTCAGGACGACACTCAGGCAAGTTCAGCCACTGGCCATCTGGTCCACATGTGACCTCTGATGAGCCAATCAGATCAAATCTTAATGCAGGTGATGGTTACTGTGTCTTTGGGATTGTACTGCGTCCTCTCTCCACGTCTTATCAATCGGTTTGCCACAACAGGTGCTGAACAGTAAATCTTAGGCGCTAAACCAGGAGAAAAAAATATTCCTGAAGCAAAAACTTGAAAAAACCAAACATCTGATGGTTGTCATAATGATAAAATCTCATTGCATCATATTAATGTCAAGTGTCAATATTTTAGCTATTGTAACAAAAACCCAACATCTGCTATACGTCATAATGTTAACATCCATACAGTGCTAAATTACAAAGTGACAGAATTCAATGCCTATCCAATGTTGGAGATTTATATCAGGTCAAAGTTGAGTTTTGACGTCAACCTGATTTCACCAAGAGTCCAATGTTGAGTCCTATGTCTTTCTGATGTTAAATTTAAAGCAGAAACTACCTTTAGTGATTCTTCATATCAAATAAAATTAAGGAGGAAGTTGAACTCAGTTTCTTATTAAGTATTCAAACCAAGGCTGCATCTGAAATCACACACTCTCTTGAGTAGGTACTTATTTTGATTAAGGACGACCGCAAAAAAAAACATGTTCTAAATGTAATCCCTCCTGTTCCAACCGCCCGCACCAAACGGGACCGGAACTCAAGTCCGCCAGCATGAGAGTTAGATGCTCTAACAAGGAGGGAGACTTAAGGCTGAAACCTCTAGCTTCAGTCACTAGAGCATGTCTTGGGATCAGGGGAGTGAGGTTTACTCACACAGCAACTACAAGCTGGCCCCCGTTACATAAATGTAATCCGAACATAGTACGGAACATATCAAGGTAACAATCTCCTGACCTACCAGCGTCAGTTACGTCGTTTTACCACCATTAACAAAATCTCTCCTGTGGAATCATTGGATGGTAAAATGTTCAATTTTCATTGGAGATAGTAGGTCATCAGAGTACATTTTGCCAACTCTTTATGAGTACTGTGAATACTTTTGTCACAGGCTGTATTTAGCCTTTGGGAAGCATGCAATTTCAGATGCAGTGTGAAAAAAGCCTAAATTACCTTCAGGGCGACACTCAGGCAAGTTCAGCCACTGGCCATCTGGTCCACATGTGACCTCTGATGAGCCAATCAGATCAAATCCCTTAATGCAGGTGATGGTTACTGTGTCTTTGGGATTGTACTGCGTCCTCTCTCCGTCTTATCAATCGGTTTGCCACAACAGGTGCTGAACAGTAAATCTTATTGCGCCAAACCAGGAGAAAAAATATTCATGAAGCAAAAACTTGGAAAAAACCAAACATCTGATGGTATACATGGCCCCCGTTATTTGGCCCCTCGTTACAAATGTAATCCAACATAGTATAGCGAACATATCTCCATGAGGTGCAATCTCTACCATCCGGCGTCGATTACAGGATTTACTTACCTTTACCCCAACCAGAACAAATCTCCTACACACCTTGGAATCATTTGGATGGTAAATCTCTCAGGGAATCATTGGATGGTAAAATGTAAATTGTGTAACTCATTAGTTTGTGATCTTTTGTGAGTATTTACAACTCTCTTAATGAGCACCGTATCACTTTTGTCACAGGCTGTATTTATTCTTTGGGAAGCACAATTTCAGATGCAGTGTGAAAAAAGCCTAAATTACCTTCAGGACGACACTCAGGCAAGTTCAGCCACTGGCCATCTGGTCCACATGTGACCTCTGATGAGCCAATCAGATCAAATCCCTTAATGCAGGTGATGGTTACTGTGTCTTTGGGATTGTACTGCGTCCTCTCTCCACGTCTTATCAATCGGTTTGCCACAACAGGTGCTGAACAGTAGATCTTAGGCGCTAAACCAGGAGAAAAAATATTCCTGAAGCAAAAACTTGACAAAACCAAACATCTGATGGTTGTCATAATGATAAAATCTCATTGCATCATATTAATGTCAAGTGTCAATATTTTAGCTATTGTAACAAAACCCAACATCTGCTATACGTCATAATGTTAACATCCATACAGTGCTAAATTACAAAGTGACAGAATTCAATGCCTATCAATGTTGGAGATTTATATCAGGTCAATGTTGGGTTTGGCGTCAACCTGATTTCACCAAGAGTCCAATGTTGAAGTCCTATGTCTTTCTGATGTTAAATTTAAAGCAAGAAACTACCTTTAGTGATTCTTCATATCAAATAAAATTAAGGAGGAAGTTGAACTCAGTTTCTTATTAAGTATTCAAACCAGGGCTGCATCTGAAATCACACACTCTCTTGAGTAGGTACTTATTTTGATTAAGGCGACCGCCAAAAAAACATGTTCTAAATGTAATCCCTCCTGTTCCAACCGCCACTGGACTGGAACTCAAGTCCGCCAGCATGAGAGTTAGATGCTCTAACAAGGAGGAGACTTAAGGCTGAAACCTCTAGCTTCAGTCACTAGAGCATGTCTTGGGATCAGGGGTGAGGTTTACTCACACAGCAACTCAAGCTGGCCCCGTTACATAAATGTAATCCGAACATAGTGCGTCTGAACATACAGTAACATCTCCTGACCTACCAGCGTCAGTTCGTCGTTTACCACCATTAACAAAATCTCTCCTGTGGAATCATTGGATGGTAAAATGTTCAATTTTTCATTGGAGATAGTAGGTCATCAGAGTACATTTGCCAACTCTTTTATGAGTACTGTGAATACTTTTGTCACAGGCTGTATTTAGCCTTTAGGAAGCATGCAATTTCAGATGCAGTGTGAAAAAGCCTAAATTACCTTCAGGACGACACTCAGGCAAGTTCAGCCACTGGCCATCTGGTCCACATGTGACCTCTGATGAGCCAATCAGATCAAATCCTTAATGCAGGTGATGGTTACTGTGTCTTTGGGATTGTACTGCGTCCTCTCTCACGTCTTATCAATCGGTTTGCCACAACAGGTGCTGAACAGTAAATCTTAGGCGCTAAACCAGGAGAAAAAATATTCCTGAAGCAAAAACTTGAAAAAACCAAACATCTGATGGTTACATATGGCCCCGTTACATAAATGTAATCAATAACATAGTAACAAAACACATATCCTGCTATACGTCATAATTAACAAAATCTCTCCTGTGGAATCATTGGATGGTAAAATGTTCAATTTTCATTGGAGATAGTAGGTCATCAGAGTACATTTTGCCAACTCTTTTATGAGTACTGTGAATACTTTTGTCACAGGCTGTATTTTAGCCTTTGGGAAGCATGCAATTTCAGATGCAGTGTGAAAAAGCCTAAATTACCTTCAGCGACACTCAGGCAAGTTCAGCCACTGGCCATCTGGTCACATGTGACCTCTGATGAGCCAATCAGATCAAATCCCTTAATGCAGGTGATGGTTACTGTGTCTTTGGGATTGTACTCGTCCTCTCTCCACGTCTTATCAATCGGTTTGCCACAACAGGTGCTGAACAGTAAATCTTAGGCGCTAAACCAGGAGAAAAAAATATTCCTGAAGCAAAAACTTGAAAAAACCAAACATCTGATGGTTGTCATAATGATAAAATCTCATTGCATCATATTAATGTCAAGTGTCAATATTTTAGCTATTGTAACAAAACCCAACATCTGCTATACGTCATAATGTTAACATCCATACAGTGCTAAATTACAAAGTGACAGAATTCAATGCCTATCAATGTTGGAGATTTATATCAGGTCAAAGTTGAGTTTTGACGTCAACCTGATTTCACCAAGAGTCAATGTTGAGTCCTATGTCTTTCTGATGTTAAATTTAAAGCAGAAACTATCTTTAGTGATTCTTCATATCAAATAAAATTAAGGAGGAAGTTGAACTCAGTTTCTTATTAAGTATTCAAACCAAGGCTGCATCTGAAATCACACACTCTCTTGAGTAGGTACTTATTTTGATTAAGGACGACCGCAAAAAAACATGTTCAAAATGTAACCCCTCCTGTTCCAACCACGCCCGCACCAGCGGGACCGGAACTCAAGTCCGCCAGCATGAGAGTTAGATGCTCTAACAAGGAGGAGACTTAAGGCTGAAACCTCTGGCTTCAGTCACTGGAGCATGTCTTGGGATCAGGGAGAGAGGTTTACTCACACAGCAACTACAAGCTGGCCCCCGTTACATAAATGTAATCCGAACATGAAATGCGTCACGAACATATCCGCCAAGGTAACAATCTCCTGACCTACCAGCGTCAGTTACGTCGTTTTACCACCATTAACAAAATCTCTCCTGTGGAATCATTGGATGGTAAAATGTTCAATTTTGCTGGAGATAGTAGGTCATCAGAGTACATTTTGCCAACTCTTTTATGAGTACTGTGAATACTTTTGTCACAGGCGGTATTTAGGAAGCATGCAATTTCAGATGCAGTGTGAAAAAGCCTAAATTACCTTCAGGGCGACACTCAGGCAAGTTCAGCCACTGGCCATCTGGTCACATGTGACCTCTGATGAGCCAATCAGATCAAATCCCTTAATGCAGGTGATGGTTACTGTGTCTTTGGGATTGTACTCGTCCTCTCTCCACGTCTTATCAATCGGTTTGCCACAACAGGTGCTGAACAGTAAATCTTAGGCGCTAAACCAGGAGAAAAAAATATTCCTGAAGCAAAAACTTGAAAAAAAACATCTGATGGTTGTCATAATGATAAAATCTCATTGCATCATATTAATGTCAAGTGTCAATATTTTAGCTATTGTAACAAAAAACCCAACATCTGCTATACGTCATAATGTTAACATCCATACAGTGCTAAATTACAAAGTGACAGGAATTCAATGCCTAATCAATGTTGGAGATTTATATCAAGGTCAATGTTGAGTTTTGACGTCAACCTGATTTCACCAAGAGTCCAATGTTGGAGTCCAATGTCTTTCTGATGTTAAATTTAAAGCAAGAAACTACCTTTAGTGATTCTTCATATCAAATAAAATTAAGGAGGAAGTTGAACTCAGTTTCTTATTAAGTATTCAAACCAGGGCTGCATCTGAAATCACACACTCTCTTGAGTAGGTACTTATTTTGATTAAGGGCGACCGCAAAAAAAAATGTTCTAAATGTAATCCCTCCTGATCCAACCGCCCGCACCAAACGGTACCTGAACTCAGGTCCACCAGCATGAGAGTCAGATGCTCTAACAAGGAGGGAGACTGAAAGCTGAAACCTCTAGCTTCAGTCACTAGAGCATGTCTTGAGATCAGGGGAGTGAGGTTTACTCGCACAGCAACTACAAGCTGGCCCCCGTTACATAAATGTAATCCGAAAATAGTACGTACGAACATATCCGCCAAGGTAACAATCTCCTGACCTACAAGCGTCAGTTACGTCGTTTTACCACCATTAACAAAATCTCTCCTGTGGAATCATTGGATGGTAAAATGTTCAATTTTCTGGAGATAGTAGGTCATCAGAGTACATTTGCCAACTCTTTTATGAGTACTGTGAATACTTTTGTCAAAGGCGGTATTTTGCCTTAGGGAAGCATGCAATTTCAGATGCAGTGTGAAAAAGCCTAAATTACCTTCAGGGACGACACTCAGGCAAGTTCAGCCACTGGCCATCTGGTCCACATGTGACCTCTGATGAGCCAATCAGATCAAATCCTTAATGCAGGTGATGGTTACTGTGTCTTTGGGATTGTACTGCGTCCTCTCCACGTCTTATCAATCGGTTTGCCACAACAGGTGCTGAACAGTAGATCTTAGGCGCTAAACCAGGAGAAAAAAATATTCCTGAAGCAAAAACTTGAAAAAAAAAAACCAAACATCCCCAGATGGTTATAGCCCCGTTACATAAAATGTAATCAGACATAATACAAGCGAACATATGCATCTTATTACAAGTAACAATCTCCTGACCTGCAAGCGTCAGTTAGCGTCGTTTTACCTACATTAACCAAAATCTACTCTGTGGAATCATTGGATGATAAAATGTTCAATTTTTCTTTGGAGATAGTAGGTCATCAGAGTACATTTGCCAACTCTTTTATAGTACTGTGAATACTTTTGTCACAGGCTGTATTGGCGCAACCTGGGAAGCATGCAATTTCAGATGCAGTGTAGAAAAAGCTAAATTACCTTCAGGACGACACTCAGGCAAGTTCATGCCGCTGGCCATCTGGTCCACATGTGACCTCTGATGGAGCCAATCAGATCAAATCCTTAATGCAGGTGATGGTGCTACTAGTGTCTTTGGAAGTTGTACTGCAAAAGTCACTCTCTCCCGTCTTATCAATCGGTTTTGCACAACAGGTGCTGAACGATGAAATAATCTTGGGTAGCTAAACCAGGAAAAAATATTCCTGAAGCAAAAACTTGGGAAAACCAAACATCCTGATGGTTGTCATAATGATAAAAATCTCATTTGCATCATATTAATGCTCCAACTCTGTCAATATTTTAGCTATCTGGTAGGTGCCCATTTGAGTGGAGCGGCGCAGCATGTCTGTCTTAACCTCTGTTGTGCCACACCAGCGGACCACAGTTTAGATCATCAGCATGAGGATGAACATCTAACAGGAGGAGACTGAGGCTGAAACCTCTGCTTCCAGTCACTGGAAACATGTGTCTTGGGATCAGGAGTGGGGTTTCTCCAGCAACTACAAGCTGGCTGATTTACATAAATGTAATCCGAACATGATGCGTGCGAACATATCCACCAAAAATTTCAGATGCAGTGTGAAAAAAGCCTAAATTACCTTCAGGACGACACTCAGGCAAGTTCAGCCACTGGCCATCTGGTCCACATGTGACCTCTGATGAGCCAATCAGATCAAATCCCTTAATGCAGGTGATGGTTACTGTGTCTTTGGGATTGTACTGCGTCCTCTCTCCACGTCTTATCAATCGGTTTGCCACAACAGGTGCTGAACAGTAAATCTTAGGCGCTAAACCAGGAGAAAAAAAATTATCCTGAAGCAAAAACTTGAAAAAACCAAACATCTGATGGTTGTCATAATGATAAAATATCATTTTATCATATTAATGTCAAGTGTCAATATTTTAGCTATTGTAACAAAAACCCAACATCTGCTATACGTCATAATGTTAACATCCATACAGTGCTAAATTACAAAGTGACAGGAATTCAATGCCTATCCAATGTTGGAGATTTATATCAGGACAAAGTTGAGTTTTGACGTCAACCTGATTTCACCAAGAGTCCAATGTTGGAGTCCTATGTCTTTCTGATGTTAAATTTAAAGCAAGAAACTACCTTTAGTGATTCTTCATATCAAATAAAATTAAGGAGGAAGTTGAACTCAGTTTCTTATTAAGTATTCAAACCAAGGCTGCATCTGAAATCACACACTCTCTTGAGTAGGTACTTATTTTGATTAAGGACGACCGCAAAAAAAACATGTTCTAAATGTAATCCCTCCTGTTCAACACTTCGCACCAGCGGGACCGGAACTCAAGTCCGCCAGCATGAGAGTTAGATGCTCTAACAAGGAGGGAGACTTAAGGCTGAAACCTCTAGCTTCAGTCACTAGAGCATGTCTTGGGATCAGGGGAGTGAGGTTTACTCACACAGCAACTACAAGCTGGCCCCGTTACATGTAATCCGAACATGAAATGCGTCTGAACATATCCCATAAGGTAACAATCTCCTGACCTACCAGCGTCAGTTCGTCGTTTACCACCATTAACAAAATCTCTCCTGTGGAATCATTGGATGGTAAAATGTTCAATTTTCATTGGAGATAGTAGGTCATCAGAGTACATTTTGCCAACTCTTTTATGAGTACTGTGAATACTTTTGTCACAGGCGGTATTTAGCCTTTGGGAAGCATGCAATTTCAGATGCAGTGTGAAAAAAGCCTAAATTACCTTCAGGACGACACTCAGGCAAGTTCAGCCACTGGCCATCTGGTCCACATGTGACCTCTGATGAGCCAATCAGATCAAATCCTTAATGCAGGTGATGGTTACTGTGTCTTTGGGATTGTACTGCGTCCTCTCTCACGTCTTATCAATCGGTTTGCCACAACAGGTGCTGAACAGTAAATCTTAGGCGCTAAACCAGGAGAAAAAAAATATTCCTGAAGCAAAAACTTGAAAAAACCAAACATCTGATGGTTACATGGCCTCCGTTACATAAATGTAATCCGAACATAGTACAAACGAACATATCCGCCAAGGTAACAATCTCCTGACCTACCAGCGTCAGTTACGTCGTTTTACCACCATTAACAAAATCTCTCCTGTGGAATCATTGGATGGTAAAATGTTCAATTTTTCATTGGAGATAGTAGGTCATCAGAGTACATTTGCCAACTCTTTTATGAGTACTGTGACAGGCTGTATTTATTCTTTGGGAAGCATGCAATTTCAGATGCAGTGTGAAAAAGCCTAAATTACCTTCAGGATGACACTCAGGCAAGTTCAGCCACTGGCCATCTGGTCCACATGTGACCTCTGATGAGCCAATCAGATCAAATCCCTTAATGCAGGTGATGGTTACTGTGTCTTTGGGATTGTACTGTCCTCTCTCCACGTCTTATCAATCGGTTTGCCACAACAGGTGCTGAACAGTAAATCTTAGGCGCTAAACCAGGAGAAAAAATATTCCTGAAGCAAAACTTGAAAAAACCAAACATCTGATGGTTGTCATGATGATAAAATCTCATTTGCATCATATTAAAGTCAAGTGTCAATATTTTAGCTATTGTAACAAAACCCAACATCTGCTATACGTCATAATGTTAACATCCATACAGTGCTAAATTACAAAGTGACAGGAATTCAATGCCTATCTCAATGTTGGAGATTTATATCAGGTCAAGTTGGGTTTTGACGTCAACCTGATTTCACCAAGAGTCCAATGTTGGAGTCCTATGTCTTTCTGATGTTAAATTTAAAGCAGAAACTACCTTTAGTGATTCTTCATATCAAATAAAATTAAGGAGGAAGTTGAACTCAGTTTCTTATTAAGTATTCAAACCAAGGCTGCATCTGAAATCACACACTCTCTTGAGTGGTACTTATTTTGATTAAGGCGACCGCAAAAAAACATGTTCTAAATGTTCAAGTCCGCCAGCATGAGAGTTAGATGCTCTAACAAGGAGGGAGACTTAAGGCTGAAACCTCTGGCTTCAGTCACTAGAGCATGTCTTGGGATCAGGGAGTGAGGTTTACTCACACAGCAACTACAAGCTGGCCCCGTTACATAAATGTAATCCGAACATAGTAAATGCGTGCGAACATATCCGCCAAGGTAACAATCTCCTGACCTACCAGCGTCAGTTATTCGTTTACCACCATTAACAAAATCTCTCCTGTGGAATCATTGGATGGTAAAATGTTCAATTTTCATTGGAGATAGTAGGTCATCAGAGTACATTTGCCAACTCTTTTATGAGTACTGTGAATACTTTTGTCACAGGCGGTATTTAGCCTTTGAGAAGCATGCAATTTCAGATGCAGTGTGAAAAAAGCCTAAATTACCTTCAGGACGACACTCAGGCAAGTTCAGCCACTGGCCATCTGGTCCACATGTGACCTCTGATGAGCCAATCAGATCAAATCCCTTAATGCAGGTGATGGTTACTGTGTCTTTGGGATTGTACTGCGTCCTCTCTCCACGTCTTATCAATCGGTTTGCCACAACAGGTGCTGAACAGTAAATCTTAGGCGCTAAACCAGGAGAAAAAAATATTCCTGAAGCAAAACTTGAAAAAACCAAACATCTGATGGTTACATGGCCTCCGTTACATAAATGTAATCCAGACATAGTACAAGCGAACATATCCGGCAAGGTAACAATCTCCTGACCTACCAGCGTCAGTTACGTCGTTTTACCACCATTAACAAATTCTCTTCTGTGGAATCATTGCATGGTAAAATGTTCAATCTCGCTGGAGATAGTAGGTCATCAGAGTACATTTTGCCAACTCAAGCCAAAAAGCTTGAGAAAACCCAACAAATGATGGTTGTCATAATGATAAAATCTCATGGCATCATATTAATGTCAAGTATCAATATTTTTGCTATGGTAACCAAAACCCAACATCTGCTATACACACACCTAAAGGATTATTAGGAACACCTGTTCAATTTCTCATTAATGCAATTATCTAATCAACCAATCACATGGCAGTTGCTTCAATGCATTTAGGGGTGTGGTCCTAATCAAGACAATCTCCTGAACTCCAAACTGAATGTCAGAATGGGAAAGGAAGGTGATTTAAGCTATTTTGAGTGTGGCATGGTTGTTGGTGCCAGACGGGCTGGTCTGAGTATTTCACAATCCGCTCAGTTACTGGGATTTTCACACACAACCATTTTTAGGGTTTACAAATAATGGTGTGAAAAGGGAAAAACATCCAGTATGCGGCAGTCCTGTGGGTGAAAATGCCTTGTTGATGCTAGAGGTCAGAGGAGAACGGGCCGACTGATTCAAGCTGATAGAAGAGCAACTTTGACTGAAATAACCTCTCATTACAACATAAGTATGCAGCAAAGCATTTGTGAAGCCACAACACGCACAACCTTGAGGCGGATGGGCTACAACAGCAGAAGACCCCACTGGGTACCACTCATCTCCACTACAAATAGGAAAAAGAGGCTACAATTTGCACAAGCTCACCAAAATTGGACAGTTAAAGACTGGAAAAATGTTGCCTGGTCTGATGAGTCTCGATTTCTGTTGAGACATTCAGTTGGTAGAGTCAGAATTTGGCGTAAACAGAATGAGAACATGGATCCATCATGCCTTGTTACCACTGTGCAGGCTGGTGGTGGTGGTGTAATGGTGTGGGGGATGTTTTCTTGACACACTTTAGGCCCCTTAGTGCCAATTGGGCATCGTTTAAATGCCACGGTCTACCTCAGCATTGTTTCTGACCATGTCCATCCCTTTATGACCAGCATGTACCCATCCTCTGATGGCTACTTCCAGCAGGATAATGCACCATGTCACAAAGCTCGAATCATTTCAAATTGGTTTATTGAACATGTCAATGAGTTCACTGTACTAAAATGGCTCCCACAGTCACCAGATCTCAACCCAATAGAGCATCTTTGGGATGTGGTGGAACGGGAGCTTCGTGCCCTGGATGTGCATCCCACAAATCTCCATCAACTGCAAGATGCTATCCTATCAATATGGGCCTTGTTTAATCAATGGCACTTAGAATTAAGGCAATTCTGAAGGCAAAAGGGGGTCAACACAGTATTAGTATGGTGTTCCTAATAATCCTTTAGGTGAGTGTACGTCATAATGTTAACATCCATACAGCGCTAAATTGATAAAATGACAGGAATTCAATGCCTATCTAATGTTAAAAATTGATATCAAGTCAATGTTGGGTTTTGACGTCAACCAGATTTCACCAAGAGTCCAATGTTGGAGTCCAATGTCTTTCTGATGTTAAATTTAAAGCAAGAAACTACCTTTAGTGAGCAGCATGCATTCTTCATATCACTTGAAATTTAGGAGGAAGTTGAACTCAGTTTCAGATTAAGTATTCAAACCAGGGCTGCATCTGAAATCACACACTCTCTTGAGTAGGTACTTATTTTGAATAAGGAACATGTTCCCGCCCATACCACGCAGGACTTTAACTCATGTCCACCAGCATGAGAGTTAGATGCTCTGACAAGGAGGCTAAAGGCTACAACCTCTAACGTCACTCGCTAGAGCATGTCTTGAGATCAGAGAAGTGAGGTTTACTCGCACAGCAACTACTTGCTGGCTTCCGTTACTCTAAACAAACTACACACTAACATATCTGCCATGTTAACATGATCACCTGACCTACCAGCGTAAGGTATTTTGCCAACTCTTTTATGAGTACTGTAAATTCTTTTGTCACAGACTGTTTTTAGCCTTAGTGAAGTATGCGATTTCAGATACAGAATGAAAACAGCCTAAATTACCTTCATGGCAACACTCAGGCAAGTTCTGCCACTGGCCATCTGCTCCACATGTGACCTCTGATGAGCCAATCAGATCAAAGCCCTCACTGCAGGTGATGGTTACTGTGTCTTTGGGATTGTACTGCGTCCTCTCTCCATGTCTTATCAATCGGTTTGCCACAGCAGGTGCTGAACAGTAGATCTTTGGCTCTAAAATAAAAAAGAAAAAAATTAAAAAAAAAACATTCATAAAGCCAAAAACTTGATAATATACTATATATTGTATATACAATACAACAGCACAAGTATGTTATTACTATAAGAAGTGTATATGTACATTATGATGGTGAAGTGAATAACACTGATGATCTCTTCATCACGGCTCCTGTTAGTGGGTGGGATATATTAGGCAGCAAGTGAACATTTTGTCCTCAAAGTTGATGTGTTAGAAGCAGGAAAAATGGGCAAGCGTAAGGATTTGAGCGAGTTTGACAAGGGCCAAATTGTAATGGCTAGACGACTGGGTCAGAGCAGCTCCAAAACTGCAGCTCTTGTGGTGTGTTCCCGGTCTGCAGTGGTCAGGATCTATCAAAAGTGCTCCAAGGAAGGAACAGTGGAGAACCGGCGACAGGGTCATGGGCTGCCAAGGCTCATTGATGCACGTGGGGAGGGCGATGTTTAGCGATTTGTTTTGTTGTCAAACTCAAAAATGTGTATATTTTAAACAATAAAAAATGCATTATTTTATTTTAAAAAGTTAATAATTGTATTTTATTGACAAAATATTTTAGTTTGTCCTGGACATTTTTTTGATTACATCACATACCATTTTAAGCTGTCATACACTCAAAAAATGACTTGTTGAATTTACTTAAATATTCATCAAGTGGTTAAATAACAACAAGCTTATTTTTTGAGAGCAGGAATTCCATCCAAATGAATTCGTGTGAATACCCACAGCCTAAACACAGGCACCACTCTTCTGCATAATGATCACCAAAAAATGTGAAACTCCTCAATGTCCAACATAACAGAACATTAAACACTAACATAAACTCACAACATATTTCCCTTTACTGAAAAACATTAAATAACACTTTAATCCCTAAATTTACTCTCTTGCAAAGCATGCTGGGAACTACAGATCCACTGCCCAGTTAGTTATGTCAGCACAAATATTTAATGTCATTTTAACACAAATTAATTAAGTAAACTTCAGTTTTATATTATATTAGGTTGATTGAACACAATTAAATTAAGTTGAGACTAAATTAAATATGTTTAAGTGTATGGTCACTTTCCATTGTGCCTTCACATGTTACAATGTACCCCACCTATGAGGCATGTTGTCACATTTCACTTCCATTCTTTCGGGGTAAACCAAGAAAAAATAATACACTGTATTAATGAAACAAAAGCACAATTGTACTAGATTTACACAAAACTGAGACAGTCAAAAAGCATTAGGTTGTGCCCCGCTCTCCCATATAACATTCTTTAATGTGACTGAAAACTGAATTAACTCGTTCTTAAGTAACATTATGCTTTCTTTTTCAGATTTCAGAGAACCCAAAGGAAAATATGCAGTCGTCTGATGCAAGCTGGATTTTTAAAACCTGAATCGTTCACTGAAAAAAAGTGTGTTGGATTTAAAAGTGTTGGACATGAAAGGTTTAGTAGATTACTTGCTCTAAATGAATGGTTAATGTCATGGTGTAATGAACAGAAGCTGCTCTTTGTAAATAATTGGAATCTGTTTTGGGAGCGACCTAGTCTCTTTCGTCCTGATGGCCTTCACCCCAGCAGAATCGGAGCGGCTCTTCTGTCGGACAACATCTCCAGGGCGTTACACACCACCATATGACTAGTAAGTCAAAGTTCAAATCACAATCTTTGCTGTCCTAACTTAATTGACATAAGTACCAATGTAGAACATTATATAGAAACTGTGTCTATTCCTCGTTTAGTGAGGTCAAACTTTAAATCTACTGTAAGATCTAGGAAAAATCTAATTGTGATTAAACCAGAAAATCTCAATATTAGTGAACAAAAACAATTTCTAAAACTAGGTCTTCTAAACATTAGATCGCTCACACCTAAGGCGGTTATTGTAAATGAAATGGTCACAGATAATAGTTTCGATGTACTTTGCCTTACTGAAACCTGGCTTAAGCCAAATGATTATTTCGGTCTAAATGAGTCTACTCCACCAGGATACTGTTATAAGCATGAGCCCCGTCTGATTGGTCGTGGCGGCGGTGTTGCAATAATCTATCGAGATATTCTAAATGTTACTCAGAAAACAGGTCACAGGTTAAATTCGTTTGAAGTACTAGTGCTAAATGTTACGCTCTTAGATGTAAGAAAGAAAACCATTTTATCTCTAGCCTTGGCTACTGTATATAGACCTCCAGGGCCCTATGCTGATTTCCTAAAAGAGTTTGCAGACTTTCTCTCAGATCTATTGGTCAATGTCGATAAAGCATTAATTGTTGGAGATTTTAACATACACGTAGATAACACAAATGATGCGTTAGGGGCTGCGTTTACAGATCTATTTCAGATTCAGATTCAGATTTACTTTATTTGGCACACAACCAGATACACAAGTGCAACAGTAGGTGCAATGCTTTCTTAGGTGCTATTCCAAGCAACATAGTAACATGACACAAGACATATGACAACAAAAAACACAACTGTATACACAAGTGCAACAGTAGGTATTCTTACTCCGTTCCAACAGCAAAGTGACAAGACATGGGACATACGATGACCAAGACAACATAATCAGCTAAGGGGTTCACACCAAGGCAGCCTTCAATTGCGCGCCATCTTTGAACCAGAATATAGAAGCAGATTCACAAGCATACATATGCAACAAAACATAACATAGCATGAAACAGTACACGTGGTCACGTGCTGGGATTTTGTGTGGGAGTATGAAGGCAAGGAGAGAAGAGAGAGAGATTGTGAGAGGCAGACGGATGGAGGGGGGCTGGGATGGGGAGGGTTATGTATGGTGTGAAGAGTCAGTGATGTGTGGTGTGAGTGTGAGAATGTCAGCCAAAACTTCAGATGTTTTCAGAGTTCAGTTCAATGGCTTGTCCTTGAAGAGAGATAAGGCAGTGCACAGGAGTGATAGCAAGAAACCGTCTGACAGGCTGACCTCCCAACCGAGAGAGCTAGAAGGGAGAAGTTACTTTTAATTTGCATTAATCCATTTTTCTGATCTTGTAATTTGTCCGGATCATAATTAATCAAACCATTCTGATCCTCAGCGTTCTTGGCGAACCGGTTCATGCAGTGACTTAGACATTTCATCCAGCTTCGCAGTCAGACCGGTCAGAGTCCGTAAAGTTCACCAGCCTGACCCCGATGGAGCCCACTCTTGCCTGCGCATCCGCAGTCCTGACTGAGATGTTACGGTTCAGTTCATCAATCATTATCACTCTCTGATCTAATACCTTCAGTCGGTCACACACATCCCGAAGTGCCCGTTAATTTCGCAGACAGCGGCTGGGTGAATTTACTGGCAGCTGTCTTACCAATCTTCCGATAGGTCAGGGCAATCCCAAGGCCGAGGAATAGGGACCCCACTATCACAATTCCAATTATGAATAAATCTTCCACGTCCTCCACGGACAGAGCTTCTAGACACACGGTTTGCCAGGTGTTCCAGGCGTCCATCGTGTAGCCCAGCGAAGGTCCCGTCCGGGCAGGTGGGTTCTCCCGGAGCACCCTTTCTTAGTGAAAAAATCTTGTCAATCGCGCTGAGGGACCAGTTAATCAATTCCATTTCAGTATTCTCAGGAGCCCAGCCAGATCTATTAAACTCCTTTGGGGTCAAGCAAAACGTCACTGGTCCCACTCATCGTCTTAATCACACACTAGATTTAATTATATCACATGGAACCAACCCAACCGATATTGATATTATACAACAAAGTGATGATGTCACTGACCATTACATGGTAACTTGTAAAAGTCAAAGTCAGTGATGTGTGGTGTGAGTGTGAGAATGTCAGCCAAAACTTCAGATGTTTTCAGAGTTCAGTTCAATGGCTTGTCCTTGAAGAGAGATAAGGCAGTGCACAGGAGTGATAGCAAGAAACCGTCTGACAGGCTGACCTCCCAACCGAGAGAGCTAGAAGGGGAGAAGTTACTTTTTAATTTGCATTAATCCATTTTTCTGATCTTCGGTAATTTGTCCGGATCATAATTAATCAAACCATTCTGATCCTCAGCGTTCTTGGCGAACCGGTTCATGCAGTGACTTAGACATTTCATCCAGCCAGTCAGACCGGTCAGAGTCCGTAAAAGTTCACCAGCCTGACCCCCGATGGAGCCCACTCTTGCCTGCGCATCCGCAGTCCTGACTGAGATGTTACGGTTCAGTTCATCAATCATTATCACTCTCTGATCTAATACCTTCAGTCGGTCACACACATCCCAAGTGCCCGTTAATTTCCGCAGACAGCGGCTGGGTGAATTTACTGGCAGCTGTCTTACCAATCTTCCGATAGGTCAGGGCAATCCCAAGGCCGAGGAATAGGGACCCCACTATCACAATTCCAATTATGAATAAATCTTCCACGTCCTCCACGGACAGAGCTTCTAGACACACGGTTTGCCAGGTGTTCCAGGCGTCCATCGTGTAGCCCGCAGCGAAGGTCCCGTCCGGGCAGGTGGGTTCTCCCGAGCACCCTTTCTTAGTGAAAAATCTTGTCAATCGCTGAGGGACCAGTTAATCAATTCCATTTCAGTATTCTCAGGAGCCCAGCCAGATCTATTAAACTCCTTTGGGGTCAAGCAAAACGTCACTGGTCCCACTCATCGTCTTAATCACACACTAGATTTAATTATATCACATGGAACCAACCCAACCGATATTGATATTATACAACAAAGTGATGATGTCACTGACCATTACATGGTAACTTGTATACTGCATACTGCTGAAATCTGTCATGTTGCGCCACGTTATCGACCAGGCAGAACGATCCTTCCAACCACTATAGATAGATTCTCAAATAGCTTATCTGATCTGTCTCAGCTGCTCAGTGAACCCAAACAAACAGATGAACTAGAGGAAATGACTAGCAGTGTGAGCACCATTTTCTCTAGTACATTAGAAAATGTTGCACCAATTAGATTAAAAAAGGTTAGAGATAAAACTAAAGCACCATGGTACAACAGTGCTACACATGTTATCAAGAGAGAAACTCGTAACTTAGAGCGTAAATGGAAACAAACTAATTTAGAGGTCTTTAGAATCGCGTGGAAAGATAGTACGTCACGTTATAAAAAGGCCCTAAAAGCAGCCAGGGCTGAGCATCTCCGCAAACTAATAGAAAATAACCAAAATAATCCAAGGTTTTTATTTAACACCGTGGCTAGATTAACAAATAAACAAGCATCGCCTGAGCAAAATATTCCGTTACAGTTTAGTAGTAATGATTTTATGAATTTCTTCACTGAGAAAATAGAAAGCATCAGAAACAGAATTGTAAATGTACAACCTTTAATGATGTCTTATGATTCAACCTCAATTATCGCCTCAAGAACTACTACACCGCTTTACAACTATAGGACAGGAAGAGCTAAATAAACTTATCATTGCATCTAAACCAACAACATGTTTATTAGATCCAATACCCACTAAACTACTGAAAGAGCTGTTACCTGTAGTGGAAGAGCCTCTTCTCAATATTATTAACTCGTCTTTATCTTTAGGTCATGTTCCAAGAATATTCAAGTTGGCAGTCATAAAACCTCTTATTAAGAAGCCACAATTAGATCATAATAACCTAGCAAATTACAGACCCATTTCAAATATTCCATTTATGTCTAAAATACTAGAAAAAGTTGTGTCTGCTCAATTGTGCTCTTTCTTGCAAGAAAATTATATCTATGAAAAATTTCAATCCGGATTCAAGCCGCATCATAGCACAGAAACTGCACTCGTTAAAATCACAAATGATTTACTTCTAGCTTCTGACCAAGGCTGTATCTCAATACTAGTTCTACTCGATCTTAGTGCTGCGTTCGATACTATAGATCATAAAATACTCTTAGATCGACTTCAAAATTACACTGGTGTTCAGGGAAAGGCATTAAACTGGTTTAGATCGTACTTATCAGACCGCTACCATTTTTTCTGTCTAAATGGGGAAAAATCAAAGATAACGTCAGTAGACTATGGGGTGCCGCAAGGATCTGTGTTAGGCCCTCTGCTATTCTCAATATATATGCTGCCACTTGGTAATATTATAAGAAAACATGGAATTAATTTCCACTGTTATGCTGATGACACTCAATTATATATTTCATCACGACCAGATGAAAACGCTAAATTATCTAAACTGACAGCGTGTGTTGAAGATATTAAATACTGGATGACGTGTATTTTTCTGCTATTAAATTCAGATAAAACAGAGGTATTACTTATTGGTCCAAAAAACTGTCCACAAAACCTCTCACAATACAACTTTAACTTGGAAGGACGTCCTGTCACTTTATCCACTACAGTAAAAGACCTGGGTGTTATATTAGACCGCAACTTGTCTTTCGAACATCATATTTCATATGTTACAAGAACGGCATTTTACCACCTTAGAAACATTGCTAAGCTACGTAACATGCTATCTATTTCTGATGCAGAAAAGTTAGTTCATGCATTCATGACCTCGAGACTAGATTACTGTAATGCTTTATTAGCTGGTTGTCCTGCATCCTCAATAAACAAGCTACAGTTAGTCCAAAACGCAGCTGCTAGAGTTCTTACTAGGTCAAGAAAATATGATCATATAACACCAATTTTATCATCTCTACACTGGTTACCTATTAAGTTTCGTATCAATTACAAAGTATTGCTACTGACCTATAAAGCCCTAAATGGTTTAGCTCCAGTGTATTTAACGGATCTTCTATCGACCCTACAATCCATCGCGCTCTCTAAGATCACTAAACTCGAGGCTTCTGGTCATTCCTAGGATATCTAAGTCCACTAAAGGAGGGAGGGCATTTTCACATTTAGCTCCTAAACTCTGGAATAGTCTTCCTGATATTGTTCGAGGTTCAGACTCGCTGTCCCAGTTTAAAACTAGATTAAAGACGCATCTCTTTAGCCAAGCATTTACATTATAATTACCTTTTATACTACAGTTAAATCGGATCAAAAGCATTAATATTCTGAACAGCAGCTATGCTAATTATTTCCCATCTGCTTTTCTGTTATTATCTCGGGACACTAGTCCCGAGGTAAATAGTTGGTCAGCTCCAGTTTGTATCCAGCCTCTCGTGGAGACTTCAGATGCCCCAACACCTGTGATGAAACGACTTGACGCCTGTGATGAGACGACTCAACGCCAGCGCTGTTATAGCGGCCTAAAATAATACATGATTGATTAACTTTTTCTAATATTTTTCAATGTACATTTATAAAATGCACTTTCTGTAAAGCTGCTTTGAAACAATGTGTATTGTGAAAAGCGCTATACAAATATATTTGAATTGAATTGAATTGAATTGAATTTACATGATTTAATTGTGTACATAGGTCCACACGAATCAAGTTAAACAAACATAATTTGTTCATGTAACTTCAACATTATAGAATTAACACATTTTAAGTGACCCAATTAAGTAGTCTCAAAGTGGATTTTAAATGACTCCCTGACATGATTCAGATATTAAATTTCATACATTCATTCACTTCAATTCCATATATTATAATGTAACACAAATGAATTATTTTACTGCACTAGCTAGGTGACAAACTATCAGCAAGTATCAATATTTTTGCTATGGTAACCAAAACCCAACATCTGCTATACACACACCTAAAGGATTATTAGGAACACCTGTTCAATTTCTCATTAATGCAATTATCTAATCAACCAATCACATGGCAGTTGCTTCAATGCATTTAGGGGTGTGGTCCTGATCAAGACAATCTCCTGAACTCCAAACTGAATGTCAGAATGGGAAAGAAAGGTGATTTAAGCTATTTTGAGTGTGGCATGGTTGTTGGTGCCAGACGGGCCGGTCTGAGTATTTCACAATCTGCTCAGTTACTGGGATTTTCACACACAACCATTTTTTAGGGTTTACAAAGAATGGTGTGAAAAGGGAAAAACATCCAGTATGCGGCAGTCCTGTGGGCGAAAATGCCTTGTTGATGCTAGAGGTCAGAGGAGAACGGGCCGACTGATTCAAGCTGATAGAAGAGCAACTTTGACTAAAATAACCTCTCATTACATCATAAGTATGCAGCAAAGCATTTGTGAAGCCACAACACGCACAACCTTGAGGCGGATGGGCTACAACAGCAGAAGACCCCACTGGGTACCACTCATCTCCACTACAAATAGGAAAAAGAGGCTTTTGTCACAGACTGTTTTTAGCCTTAGTGAAGTATGCGATTTCAGATACAGAGTGAAAACAGCCTAAATTACCTTTATGGCAACACTCAGGCAAGTTCTGCCACTGGCCATCTTGTCCACATGTGACCTCTGATGAGCCAATCAGATCAAATCCCTTAATGCAGGTGATGGTTACTGTGTCTTGGGGATTGTACTGCGTCCTCTCTCCATGTCTTATCAATCGGTTTGCCACAGCAGGTGCTGAACAGTAGATCTTTGGCTCTAAAATAAAAAAGAAATAAATTAAAAAAAAACATTCATAAAGCCAAAAACTTGACGTGATAACCTTGTATGCATCCCAGAGCAGGGCTGATAATCCGGCATAACTGCCATTTTCCCGGTGGGCCGGCTAACTTTGGGGTGGATACAAGGTTATTTGTATGATTTATTTATTTATTTATTTTTTGTGCCACAGACTTGGTACAGCAGCCCATTGGTTTGTCATCTGAAATGACAGGCCAACGCGAGCGAGACCTCCCCCTTAGGCACCGGATTTAAAAATAAAAATAGCATTTTTTTTAATTGGAGTGAATTATAAACTGCAAAAGGCTTATATTCGCACAGCACTCTGTGAAGTGATTAACAGCACAAGTCACTTGATCCAGTTGACTCCAAATTTTGTTTTATATGGTCGTATGATAATGGAACATAACAGGCCATTTAATTTATCAAGCTAAAAACAGCCGCGACCATGGCGGCTAAATACTTGACGAGGTAACTTGGAAAACGCCAACAACACACAACTACAAGCTTGTCAATCCAGCACCACCACCTTTATAGAAATTTACCTTGCAGATACTAACAGTGAAGAAATATGGTGTTTTGCCCGAAATATATTTATTACAAATGTTTATATTATTAAGTTAAGCCTACATTAGGTTTATAATTTCTTGCAGAGTATAAATCAATTTTAAAAAGTCTGTTTTTATATTTTCTACATGTGTTTATTATACTAGTAATTATCTATTTATTTTAGAAACCATTTACCCTTGGTAATGATGAGCATGGTTTTACCGGTGTCTACCTTGATCTTACAGTTAAAACATGGTATTTTATTAGAGCGAGTGAATGATCATTTAACAAAACAGCTCTAAAGCCTGGATCCCATGAATTAAGGACAAAGCTTTTTTCTCTTTAAATATGTTTTATGAAATGTTTTATAGTTCTAATTAATATGAAGTGAAGTAAAATGTTAATTCAGTGAAAGCCTCGTGAAACATAGATATCAATGTCTTATATGAAATAGGTGTTACATTTTTAAAAGCTATTATTGTTTCTTTAACTGATTTCTCAACTGTATGGTAGACTTTACTTTGAGAATGAAAACATCCAGTCAAAAGAAGGATATGAGACAAAAATCTTCTACAGCTCTATTGCTCCACCCCCTGTCTGCTTTTGGCATAGACTAGAGGGATGGGACATTTCAGCTGTTCAGTTGATACATTTCAGTCGGTCACACAAAAGAATAACGTTGCTAAACGGTCATCATAGGGTCAAACATGAAATCAGTTAGGAGGGGAATCAAACCATGTTGTAGTTAGTAGGATGGAGTCTAAACAATATAATAGATGGCAAAATATGAGAGAAATAACCTTTTTGCCATTGTGTTCCAAAAGTATGCGTGACCGTACGGTTGATATGTCTGTAAAGGGATAAAATAGGTCAGACCGAGGTTTGACAATAACGCCTTCTGTGAGGGAATTATGAGGATGTTCATTTTTATTTTATTTTTTTATCAAGCAGACATAAAAAAAGGGATTTAAAATACAATTTCAATAATGTTACTCACAAATTTCAATGATCAGGCATAACATTATGACCACTGACAGGTGAAGTGAATAACACTGATGATCTCTTCATCACGCCTCCTGTTAGTGGTCGGGATATATTAGGCAGCAAGTGAACACTTTGTCCTCAAAGTTGATGTGTTAGAAGCAGGAAAAATGGGCAAGCGTAAGGATTTGAGCGAGTTTGACAAGGGCCAAATTGTAATGGCTAGACGACTGGGTCAGAGCATCTCCAAAACTGCAGCTCTTGTGGTGTGTTCCCGGTCTGCAGTGGTCAGGATCTATCAAAAGTGCTCCAAGGAAGGAACAGTGGAGAACCGGCGACAGGGTCATGGGCTGCCAAGGCTCATTGATGCACGTGGGGAGGGCGATGTTTAGCGATTTGTTTTGTTGTCAAACTCAAAAATGTGTATATTTTTAACGATAAAAAATCCATTATTTTATTTTAAAAAGTTAATAATTGTATTTTATTGACAAAATATTTTAGTTTGTCCTGGACATTTTTTTGATTACATCACATACCATTTTAAGCTGTCATACACTCAAAAAAAATGACTTGTTGAATTTACTTAAATATTCATCAAGTGGTTAAATAACAACAAGCTTATTTTTTGAGAGCAGGAATTCCATCCAAATGAATTTGTGTGAATACCCACAGCCTAAACACAGGCACCACTCTTCTGCATAATGATCACCAAAAAATGTGAAACTCCTCAATGTCCAACATAACAGAACATTAAACACTAACATAAACTAACAACACTGTAAAACCCTTTACTGAAAAACATTAAATAACACTTTAATCCCTAAATTTACTCTCTTGCAAAGCATGCTGGGAACTACAGATCCACTGCCCAGTTAGTTATGTCAGCACAAATATTTAATGTCATTTTAACACAAATTAATTAAGTAAACTTCAGTTTTATATTATATTAGGTTGATTGAACACAATTAAATTAAGTTGAGACTAAATTAAATATGTTTAAGTGTATGGTCACTTTCCATTGTGCCTTCACATGTTACAATGTACCCCACCTATGAGGCATGTTATCACATTTCACTTCCATTCTTTCGGGGTAAACCAAGAAAAAATAATACACTGTATTAATGAAACAAAAGCACAATTGTACTAGATTTACACAAAACTGAGACAGTCAAAACGCATTAGGTTGTGCCCCGCTCTCCCATATAACATTCTTGAATGTGACTGAAAACTTTAGAAATAAATTAACTCGTAAATTAACTAAAATAATTTTTTTAAAAATTAACTCGTTCTTAAGTAACATTATCCTTTCTTTTTCAGATTTCAGAGAACCCAAAGGAAAATATGCAGTCGTCTGATGCAAGCTGGATTTTTAAAACCTGAATCGTTCACTGAAAAAAAGTGTGTTGGATTTACATGATTTAATTGTGTACATAGGTCCCACATGAATCAAGTTAAACAAACATAATTTGTTCATGTAACTTAAACATCATAGAATTAACACATTTTAAGTGACCCAATTAAGTAGTCTCAAAGTGGATTTTAAATGACTCCCTGACATGATTCAGATATTAAATTTCATACATTCATTCACTTCAATTCCATATATTATGATGTAACACAAATGAATTATTTTACTGCACTAGCTAGGTGACAAACTATCAGCAAGTAAAAGCATACATTAGCATCTTAAATGCTAAGCATTAAAAACATCTTCAGCAAAACAATAATGACTTAAACTGAATCAATCCACAGTCTAAGCAAATTCTCCACTCTTCTCCGCAATGGTAACTCACTGAAATTTTAGTTGTTCTAATAATTCCAAATTTATTGAATATTAAACCCTATTAAACCAAAAAAAAAAAAAAAATTACTGTCTCTTGATTTAGACATATGCAAAGCATTCTGGGAACTAACTAGCCCCACCCAGTTTAAGTTAATGCAACACAAATCATTCATGAAATCTCAACACAAACGGATTAAGTAAACTTAAATTTGACCTAGTCTCTTGATTTATTTAAGTGGATTGAACACAATCAAATTAAGTTAGGGACAAAATTTATAGCAATTGTGTTGCTTTAGCTCATTTTAAACAAGCAATTTGAACAAGCAGTAGGCTACAAATAACCCTGAAATATGTACCTCCAGGTACGTTTCCCTGCACTTTTCAGGTGAACCGTCCACTAGAGGCGCTAAGTGGTATCAGTTTTTCTCAACCCCTTTCCTAAACCTAACCATTTTGTATTATAAAACAAAAAACAGGATATAACAGGCAGATACGACTGCAGGCACAATTTATTTAAAAAGTACAAATATTCCAAGTGTTTCGAGGCCAAACGATTGATTTTTGTGAAGAAAATCCCCAAAAGCGATCAATGTTGAGTCCACCCGCTGAAGATCATATTTGAAAATTGCCAACGTTACGTCAGCTTTGACAGCATTGGCTGTCGTATGTCTCGTGACCAATTGCGTCATTACGTCAGCTTTGATTGTAAAATGCCATTGGCTCTTGTGTGTCTCGTGACCGACCGCGTCACGCTCAAGAGTTAAGAGTATTATTTGAATGAAATATGAACGAGCGAAGGGTGTTCACACGGAGTGGTGGATTGGATCATAATTTCAGTGGATCAACTCTGTTCTTCACATGAAAATATCGTATGACTTCAGAAGACTTGGAATGCAACATGAGTTAATACTTTTACACTGTTTTGGTCAGTTTTTGCAATAAATACCTGTGACTGTACTTTTATTTGCCTGTAATGTGTTTTATTGTTGAGAAGTGGGTAGGTACTGCATCGTTCCTGTGGGTAGGTACAGGGAAACGTACCTGGAGGTACATATTTCAGGGTTTGCAAAAATGTAGGCAGAGTCACGTATTTCCAATGAGCCTGGGTTTTTTATATCTTTTTTGTCACTGATTGTGGTAAACCGTTAAATAAAACTATTGACTCAACTGCTGAGAAGCTGTCGTTTATATTTTAAAAGGTTTTCTCTAAATGTGAAATGGTCCATAGTTGAAATATTCATGCAGTTTCAACATTAACTTAGTATCAGATGGCAACATTGTTTTATGTTGTCATTGCATTTCAGTTCTATTTTCAGTTTCAACAAAAGCGATCTAGAATCAACATGACATTATATCATTGATCCAACAGTATTACCAAAAATTATTTGTGTTAAATTCAGTGTTGATTCAACATCAGTGATGCATCATAACGTAACGTTGATTCAAAAATATTAACATTGCCCTTTTTATTTCACCATTGATTCAACATTAAATGCCGGTGCAAACGTGCTTTTGAACAGTTCATAATGTTGATTCAATAATATTACAATTGATTTTTTGGGGGTTGAAATCTCAACATTTTTTCAACAGTAACTGTCGGTGCAAAAGTGATGTTGAAAGAATATGACATTACCATTGATTTGTGGTTAAAATATCAATATTGCTTCAACATTAACTGAGGGTGCAAGAGTGATGCTAAAGCAACAGCACTTTGTTACGTTAATTTAATGTAATTGGCGCTGACGCATCAACACTGACTCAAAATTGTTTCTCTGATTACATGCTATCTGGGATGTGGCTCTTTCAGCAGGATAATGGGCCCTGTCACAAAGCAAAAATGGTTCAGGAATGGTTTGAGGAGCACAACAACGAGTTTGAGGTGTTGACTTGACCTCCAAATTCACCAGATCTCAATCCAACCGAGCATCTGTGCTGAATAAACAAGTTAAAGAACTCCACCTCGCACCTTACAGGACTTAAAGGATCTGCATGCGCCTTCAGATACATTCATTTTCCTTTTCCTAAACTGATTTGTATTAGGCCCATATGTAAGATTATGCAGCATATTATTATTATTATAAAAACAATTATAAATAATTGTATTATAAAGTTTATTATATAAATATTATGATTATTTTTAAATTTTTGTTATCAATCTAGTTTGTGTAATATAGTGTCAAGTTTACAGATGAAAAAAAAAGTCCTAGATATTGTCAAATCATTAACACATACATTAAAAGATTACGGTAACACTTTAGGATAATGGTTAGTTAATGTATTATCATGACCTAACCATTACGTGTGTTACTGTATTTGTTCATCTTTGTTGATGTTAGTTAATAAAAATCCAGCTGTTCATGGTTTGTTCATGTTAGTTCACAGTGCATTAACAAATGTTAACAAGATTTTAATAATGCATTATTGAATGTTGAAATTAACATTAACAAGGATTAATAAATGCTTTATAAGTGCAGTTCATTATTAGTTCATGTTAACTAATGTTAGCTAATGACCATTATTCTAAAGTGTTACTGAGATTACTTGTCAAATAAATAAATGAGCTTGAAATGATTTTACTTCACATGTACAGATTGCAGAGTGACAGCCTACAGTACATGGCCAAATAAAAAAATACTTTCAATAATCCGGAAAATATGTTAAAGGGTTAGTTCACCCAAAAAGAAAATAAAAACATTTAAGAATGTAACTCACCCTCGTGTTGTGCCAAAAAACATGTTTATGGATATGCTTATTCATGAATCTCCCAGTAGCCTTGAATACTGATTAAACTGTTTTGGTTATTTAAATGAGCTAAACACAGCTTATTGATCTGACAGGTGACCATCACTCACTGTTCACTTTATTTAAGCAATTCATCTCGATTTAACACAATTATATCAGGTTTCTGGTTCAAATGTAATTTATTCATGTTAAACTGAGTTAAAACCATTACTCTTTGACACAACTTGATGTTTTCATTTTGAAATAACATGTTTCAATCAAGTAACCCAATCAAACTAGACTTTCACTTCCTATCATGCTTGAATTCGGAGAGTGAATGTTTAAATAAAGTGCTATTTGATTCATTTTTAACCAGATGAGCAAATGGAGAGATATGTTAATGCTTAATGTTTTATGTTGGTATTTAAAAGTTTGTGTTATGTGAGTGTTTTTGGTTACCATTGTGGTATAGAGCATGTGCTTGGGGTGAGGACCTGCTAATCACAATTAAAGTTGAATTAATGATAAAAAAAAAACAACTACTTTAGGCACACCATGCATGTAACAAAAACTTCTGGCTAGCCTATAAGATCTTGTAAAATGTTTAGTAAATGTTGAAAAAATAGTATTTCACCAAATCAAAATAATCAATTGAACTGGATTACTTGTTTTGCATTTTTTATATTCATTTTAGAAAAATTAAACGTAATAGTTTTGGACAAAATCAAGAATGTTAACCTGATTTAACTGAATGGCATTGAATGAACCTTATGTAAAAAATAAAATAAAATAAAAAACTTAAATTTACTGAAATAAACAAAGTTAATTAAATTCAACATAACCCAATTACATGAGGAAAAATTAAGTAACTGCAATGTATACTTTTTCTGAGTGATCAAACTAGACAATTAAAGATGAATTAATATGATTCAATATATTACCAGTAAAATTAATAACCATCATCTCACACATACAATAAGTGAAAAAAAAAGAATTTGTTTATGATCAATAAAGTGACTAGCAAATATATTACGTCATGATACGTCAGCATCAGAGCGAGCTGCGTCTCCAGCTTTCTTTCTGGACTTTAATAAAGCGTTCGATACAATTGAACACACATTTTTATTTAAAACTGTGACGCTTTTTGGATTTGGAAATAAATCCTTTAATCCAGATAAAATGTTTTACAATGATATCAATAGCTCTGAAATACTTATTACTTCCACCTCTAAAATATTTAACATTAATCGTGGAGTACGTGATGGTTGCCCTATTTCCCTTTTTATTTTTATTGGTAGTTGAATTATTATCCATTGGTATCGTTAATAATGAACTAATTCAAGGTCTCCACATTTTTGGTAAAGAAATGAGGAGATCCCAAATATCAGATGACACAACCTTATTTTTATCCTTATCTTTTGTTCCTAATGCTGTCTCCTTCATCAATACTTTCTCTAAGGCTTCTCCTTCCTTTACACAGTTTAAATGATAAAGTTATTAATGTGAAACCTTCAGTTAAATATCTAGGCATTCTTGTAACAAAGGATGTCCTAGAAAGACAAAGCTTAAACTTCTCCTCTAGATTAAAAAAGACCAAAGTGTTGTTAAACTGTTGGTTGCAATGTGATCTTTCTGTTCTGGTTGTGTCCTATTCTCTAAAGCAGAGGGATTATCTCGATTTGTCTGTCCCTCCTTATCTTTATATGTTAAAGTCACAGTGAACTGGAAGTTAACACTGATTTTATTTCACTGTTGTGACGTATTTCCAAGTGAAAGGGAATATTGAATAGAGGGCAGGGTTTTACTTCACCGGACGCCGTTTCAGATTTTAATGAAAGATTTCCACGGCAATCTTTTTTCTGTGTATTAACTTGCACGGATTAATTGTTCACCCTCAGACCTGTAATGTGTGCTAACAAAGTAAATAAGATCGGGGACTTGATTCTTACCGGTGGACATGTAAAGATAGCAGTCATTTGTTTTATTGTTTAATTTGGAAAAACAAAAACTTAAGGAAAGGGTTCTTACTAATAAGTAAGCTACTGCGGTCAAGCCAGCCGCACTTTTTTTTTTAGTATGCGCGTCTAATCGTGCTCTTACGGTATGGGTGCTGGAAGCGGTCAAAATTGATTTAAAGACTGGAGAGGGTTGGAGATACATTGATTTGACGATGTTAATAGAAGTCTATTGATGATGATAATATCTCCCTTTGGTTTGTTCATCCAAATAGGTGGTCTAGAATGTGCAAAATTTGAGACTTTAATATTTCTAAACTCCCTCTTAAATGGTCTTTTAGCCTGGAAAATGTCTCCCCTCACACTTCCTTCATTTGGAATAATGCCAATATATTTGTTGCCAATAGATCCATATTTTTAAGGAATTGGTTTAACAGGGGTATTAATTATCTTATGAATAGGTTTGATAATTGTGAAAATCTTTTAACTTACGAACAATTCAAGCAAACCCACAGTTTCCCTGTGCATTTTAATTCTGTTGTTAAAGCCATTTCTCCTACTCTGGTTTAGCTTGTTAGGAGTCATATTCAATATAACTCAACAATATTGAATTAATATTAAAATGCATTGAATTGATTGATTAAAAAAAATGCAACAACAAACTTTTTTGTACTTAAAAAAAAATATATATATATTTTTTGGAACTCTATTATTGATAGTATTAATTGGAAGATAGCTTGGTTAATCCCCTTTTAATATTGTATTTATAATAAAACTAAAGAAACACGTTTTTAAAAATGTCCTACCTGTTAACTCATTAATTTCAAGATACTTTGATATTGATGATTTATGCTCCTTTTGTAAAAGTGAGAGCTGACATTTATTTTTCGAATGTAAATTTATCCCAAGCTTTTGGAGGGATTTGGCGGATTTGATCTTTAATTTAGTGAAGATAAATTATTTTTACATTAAAGGATATTATTGTATATTATGAAAACAATGCAATCAAAGATCTTGAATACATTGTTAATCTATTTACATTGCTGGCAAATATATATAAACAGCCTATATATATTATAGCCTATACATAAACAAAAGTATGCAAATTCATCCCCAAACTTTAGGGTGTTTATAGTGGAATTTGACTCTTTTATATCTTTGAAATTGTTAAAAAAATAATAAGTCATTAACATTAAAATTTTATGATAGAATTTTCGGATCCCCTGCTTCCACAAATTGTTGTGGACTACTGTAGGCCTGTATTATGCTATGTTTGTTACCTGTTCCTTCTTCAATTAAAAAAAAAAAGAAAAAGAAAAAAAGAGGTTGATTATAATAGAGCGATCTAGTTTTGTCCCGTAGACATGTAAGTTAATGTAACCTTATATTTAAAAGATACTCACCTACAAGGTGCGCAAACACAAGTATGAGTATATTCCCCCAAACAGTCGCCATATTCACGGATTTCTCCAGGCGAAGTGAAGGAGACTGAACTCTGAAGCAGAACAAATAATGCGTTCAAATCACACTCGCAAAGGGTTTATAACACACGACCACTGTCGTGACGAAAGCTCAAACCCTGCCCTCATTTCAGTGTACACATTACCCTTGTCAAAAATTCCTATTGTAATTTCACTTTGTCCTGTAGGACCTTAGAATTCTATTGGACATTCGGATTCATTTTAATGGAATTTCACTTTAACCTTTGATTTTTTAAAAGTTTTTATTACTTTTATTATAATAAATACATTATTAATCACCTTTTAGAGTAAACGAACAGAGAGAGAGAGAGAGAGAGAGAGAGAGAGAGAGAGAGAGAGAGAGAGAGAGAGAGAGAGAGTGCTGTAAACGTCGAAAAATCTATATTGTAAAATTATTTAACACAACGTTTTAAACAGTTATTGTTTTATTTAAAGCTGGCGTATACCATGCTGATACTAAAAGTTGTGCTGTTTGTTTAAAAACTATTAATGTTTAGTATGAGATACAGTGGAAAAGTGCACCTAAATAAATACAAATTCCCATATAGACCTGCACCGGGACCCAACTGGATCCCATTAAAATTCTGTATACATTATATTTATGTTTTGTTTTATAATTTATTTCCCACAGAATCTCATAGGAATCAGATAAGAATCATATAGGAGAAGCCATAATTATCTTAAAAGATCTAACAGAATCCTATAGGAATGGTTCCAAAATATGATAGAAATTCTAAATGGAATCCTGTACAGATTGGAATCCTTGTGGCTAATTAAGTACTAGTAACATAGCAACAGAAACTAGGCTGGTTAGTTTTGATGAAAATGTTGATTTGAACAAGTCAGTCATTTATTGTTGTATCTACCAAATGTAAAAGTCTTATAGAAAATGTAGTCTACTAATGTTAATGCAGTACTTTCATCAAAGTCAAGTCACGACACCTTTATTTATATAGCGCTTTTCACAGTGCCGATTGTAATATAGTTCTTAGTTCAGGGAAGGAGGCGGGAACTGGTGAACATTTAAAAGACTTTAATCCAAAATAAATATACAAAATTAAAGTAACGCTGACAGCCCCTCATGGACGACTGCCACGCACACACATAATAATGCATACACAAAACTTAACAGAGTCCAGGCCTGGACCTCTCTCGCCCTTCACTGGTGTCGCTCGTCATTATATGCCTCCAAGCTGCCTGATGAGAAGACTCGAGACTGGTGTGCCTCGCAGGTGACGCTCAATCTCACTTGCTCCTCCCACGTCTCTCGCTCGTCCACCTTGCCAGACTGATTGTTTCAAAGTAGCTTCAGTGTTAATCAGGGAAATACTGCAACAGAATTTGATTCCGCTGTACAGCCGCTCTATAGAAAACGGTGACGTCATCCAGCTCAGTTCAATTTAGTGCCCCCAACTGAGCAAGCCAAAAGCCAAAGGCAACGGTGGCAAGGAACCAAAAGACAGAATGGAGAAAAAAAAACCTTGGAAGAAACTAAGCTTAGTCAGGGTGTCAGTTCTCCTCTGGCCAATGAACAAACTGTGTATGATTATGATTCAGGCAGCATTACAGGTCAGAATTCATATTAGATCAGAATATTCAGAACATTTGTCCAGTTCCATCTGATTGAAGATCGGAGTCATCATGCCGGAGACGGGTTTGTTGAGGATGCAGAGTCGATGAGGCCTTCACAGGGGGGAGTTTAATTGACATGCTCTCTCTCATTCCAGGGATCCATTGGTCATGTCCAGGCGCAGGTCCACCATCTGATCTGGATATGGCCCGGATCCGGCTGACCGCAGTAAACCTCAGGATAAACAGAGAGACTAACATTAGGGTAGATGCCATTCTTCTGATGATGTAACGAGTACATCAGGTGTTATGGGAAGTATTCCCGGTTCCGGCTGACCTAGATAATGCAGCCTAACAATCATTTACTGATTTGAATAATAGAAATTGGTAATCTATGTGTATGCCATAGTAAAGATATGCATTTTTAGTCTAGATTTAAACTGTCAGAGTGTGTCTGCTTCCCTAACAAACAGAGTTTTGAGACCACAATAGAAGTGATGGAGTATAATACGTTAAGAATTCGCTCAAGTACTGGGGAGCTGAACCAATTAGTGTTTTGTAAGAAATAAGCATGATTTTAAAACATATACAATGTTTAATAGAACCGGGCTAATGTGGTCATACTTCCTCATTCTAGTAAGAACTCGAGCTGCTGCGTTTTGGACCAGCTGGAGTTTGTTTATTAAGCGAGCAGGGCAACCACCCAGTAGAGCATTACAATAATCTAGCCTTGAGCTCATGAACGCATGAAATAACTGTTCAGCATTTTGTAATGAAAGCATGTGTCGTAATTTAGATATATTTGTAATATACATATATATAATATATATTTATAATTATACCATTGTCTCATTTTAATAAATGCTTTGATTTTCTTTGATAGCTGTAGCTACTGTGGTTCAGAACAAGATTTTGCAAGATATCATTAAAACAAGCTCATTCATGCACTTAAATGTCTGTAGGACTTTTCACCAGGAGAATTATCACTGTCAAATCATATGTTGTATGTTTAAGATTTGGAGAAAAAAATAGCAACTGAACCCATGTTGTCAAATGTAGTTTTAAAATGGAAAGTTTCACTTTAATTATTTGCAACAGCCTAAACATTCATTGTTATCTTGCAAAGTCCTTGAGACATTTTGGATTCAAAGATATCTCTGTGATAGATTGTTTATTAGCGCCATCCTTGATCGCGCAGTCCTAACAGAGGCATAAAATATTCCCATCTGATAGGTTTGACGTGTTAAACAATGATATGGATGTTATTATTATTCTCTGCAATAGTTAAGGTGGCCTTAACTACTATGTACTAACATTTTAATTAATAATTTGATACATTGCACTTATTGTGTACATACATGTTTTTACATTGTACTTACATTTAAAAAAATACCTGCATGTAATTACATCTGTAATTAATTTCTGTAGTTACATTTGTAATTACACAGTTGACACTTCCCTTACACCTAACCCTACCCTTAAACTTACCCATCCCACCACACCTGTCCCTAACCCTACCCGTATCCCACCTCAATATCAGCAAAGGTGTTTTGCAACACAATATGAACACAGTAAGTATATTGTACTTATTTTTTATGTAAGTACATAGTGGTTAAGGCCACCTAATATAAAGTGGGGCCAGCAGGAGCTTTGAGGTGAGGCTGGTAAGACGGTCAAAAGACGATTCATGAATGCACATTCAAGCAGGTCTTACAAAAAAACTAAAACACAGACACCCCACAAATTCAACCCCCTCTAATCAATGTACTGAAGAAAAAAAAAAACGAAATGAAAAATGTCAATTATCCACCATTTATCACATACTTAAATTATTTTTAACAAAATTAATGACTCAATGTTATTTTAGGACAAGCTGCAAACATTCTACAAAAAAGGACAGTATTATTCTTATTCCAGAGCTGTTCCAGTGTTGTGGCTATGCTCAAGGCGATGGCTCAAACAACCCAACCTTTTCCACATGGCAGACCAGTTTGTGGGCATTATGAAGGAAATTAAAACACAAATCATTCCAAACTTCAATCAGCCATTAACCAGAGCCAAAATATGATTTTGCTGTATATAAAAATCATTGCACAATTTGAATGCTACATTTAAATGACAGTAAAATGCTGATTGGTAAGATGTAATGAACCATGTTGGAAATTCATTGGCATGGTTCAAATCATACTTATCTGACTGTTATCAGTTTGTAGCAGTAAACGAAGAGATATCTCAATCATAAGCACAGTATGGAGCATCTCAAGGCTCAGTGCTAGGACCGTTGCTTTTCACCGTGGTCATGCTATCCTTGGGGGATAACATTAGGAAGCATGGCGTTAGTTTTCACTGTTATGCTGACGATATTCAGCTCTATATTTATTTGCAGCCTGATGAAACATACAGGGCCCTATTTTACATGGTGGAATATAGAAACCCTCAACCTGCTGAGTCGGTTTAAATACGTGTGTATTGTCACGATTGGTTAAATAAGTAGCCAGTCATTCATCATTACTGCAAACAGGGAATTCTGATACACACAATGACTATCCATTATGACATGTAGGGTGCGTCTCGATCAGCTCCCTAGTTCAGTAGTCAGGGCACTGATCAGGACATATATCAATGGGATGACTCCCTGATCAGTGTCCTGACTACTGAAATAGGGAGCTGATTGAGACACACACATAGTAATTATCTTTATGAACACAATAATAATGGGACATTCTACCAGTCACATTATTAAAAGTTCAGATTTAAGAATTCGTTTTTTTTTTTTTTTTTGTACTACAGTTGACTGAAAAGTTGCTTCTATTTCTTATAGGAATTACAAAACCATGTTAGATACAATCAGGGGCACGTGACAATAAGAAAAAGTGTATATATACAACTATTATCCTCCATATGACTCAAAATAATTCTTAAATCTGAACATTGAGTCATATGGAGGACATGTTAAACTATAAGGAACACATATCATACCACCTTAGCATGTTTTTAATATTGAATAATACATTTTTATACATATTGCACCCCTAAAATATCAGACCCTGTCACAGACAAATGTGTATATGTTAGAATGGTTTCCTAATAATTTTATATATACACATTTTCTTATTATCACGTGCCCCTGATTGTATCTAACATGGTTTTGTAATTCCTATAAGAAATAGAAGCAACTTTTCAGTCAACTGTAGTACACAAAAAAAAAAAAAACAATACCCACCACTCATATAGTTATAAAATAACTACCTTTTAGGAGATTTCTACAAAAACATAGTAGTGGAAGTATACCCCCACGTTCATCTACACAATTAAAGAGATTAATCAATCAATATTTGCGAGGACATTAATAATTCATTAGAAAATGATTGACAACTGATATTCCAAACATCTTTTTAATTCAATAAACTAATTACATTTTATTTTAATATAAAAACTTTTTAGGCATTGAACTGAATAGCATAATATAAAGGAACCACATCATTTTATGGCTCAGTAATAACAGGGTAATACTATGGTAATATCTATTTTATTACTTAGGAAATTACATAGTAATAGGGGTGTAACGATACACCTATGCCACTAGTTCGGTTCATGTCACGGTTCGGTTTGGTTTTACATTGGCTTCACGGTTTCTTTAGAGCAGTTAGCATACCTGAGTAAACTAAAATGAAATAAATTCCTCCACTGTAGACTATTCAGAAATCATCTACTCATTTTGCAATTTACCATAATGTTAAGAAACAACCACATTTATTTCATAAAAATTGATGACACTTTAGCCTACTTAAACACAAATATGACTAATATTGATGCATAAATAGCCCTATAAGGTAAAGCTATTAAATAGCAGTTTTTGTTAATACTAAAGTAATTACTAATTTATAAATATACAAAATAACAGTGAAAATAAAGTGGCATTTTGTGGTTATGGAAACAGTTACCATGGGGAATACACAATACATCATGAACTACTAATGAAACATGAAAACTGCTCCTGATGAACAGAGTGAACATCATACCTGCATGCGGTGAGAGAGTTTATTCCACCATGCACTTGAGCGATGAAGTCATGTGACATGCGCTTGGATGACAAGTTAGTGAATATATAGTAAATAAGATTATTGTTATTATATTTAATAAATATACAGCTCTTATTAGTTGTTAAAATATCTTAGAACCTAATGAATGACATTCCTTTACAGAACAACTCACAGAAATCAACAATTGGATGAAATCCTTTTTACGCATTAAACAATTCAAGGACATATCAAAGACATATTCTGGTATGATTCTGGTATAATTTCCCTAATATATTTAAATTGTAATCCTTTTATATTTGGCATGTTTGAGCCCTGTGTAATGAGTAGGCCCTGCCTACAGGCGCACATTACTAACACAGCCTTTAAATTACAATTAAAAATATTGTGCTATAGACCAGGTTTGTGTTGGTCAATGGTGCAGTCGGTTTCAATTCCTCAAAATAACAATGGGCCAGCAATACTGCAGAACACACCTGGTTTTCAGACCAGTACACCCATGGGCGAACAGATGGGTGTGAGTGAATTTGCTATTTAAACAACGTGATGCTGGACGTGAAAATGATAATGTCTCGGTTACGCATGTTACCCTCCTTCCCTGAAGGAAGGAAACAGAAATGTTATGTCAGTTACTGACGGAATAGGGATTTCGCTTAGAAGCCAATCGCCTTCGAGAGCTACAAAACGAGCCAATGGCATGAGAATACCCTGGGTCTGCAGAATTTGCGTAGCGCAACTCCGCCCACCCTTGTGGGTATATAAGGAGCTGCGCTGTACTCTCGCATTATATTTACCTATTAAGGAGCCGAGGCTGAGTGTTCCGGCTGTACCAGCGGTACAGTGGTTGTGGTATGGGGACATAACGTCTCCGTTCCCTTCCTTCAGGGAACAAGGGTTAAATACGTAACCAAGACGTTCCTTTTCAGTCAGTACACTACGAGTTACATCAGTTACTTATGGAATGGTGGTTCCCAATTCAATCTCACCACAACTGCTGTCTTCCAATGTCCTGAGCTGACCCGAGCTCCCTGCCATGAGTCTTTAGCACGAACGAGGGGCTAGGCGCAATGCCAATACCAAGGTACACAAGAGAGACTTCCACGATTTCAATACCTCCTCATGCACTTCCAGAAAGAAGGGCACTGGGGGTTGACGGGCGCTTTCAGCACAGGCTGCCCCCAGATACAGTACCAATCATCCAGCCTTGAGCACTAAGGAAATGGTGGAGGGTTCCACTGAAGCCCGATGCGGTCATCTGCCCGGGAAAGCATGGCTGAGAGCTCCGGATCAGACTCGTGCTATGCTGGGAGTCCCAAGGGAGGCAGCAGAATCTAGCCCACCCTGTGATCGACATGGCATCATCTGCTGGTGCTCCAAATGAGATGCTGGGCCCAGGATGGGATACACCAGCGCCTTCATTCTTGTGCTAGAAGGGGGTTTGGCCCAAGGAATATTCGTCGGGTTGGCCTACACCGTCACCCTCTTGTGGAGGATGTAGATTGGGGTGTGGTAGAGGGGACTCTCCCTCCTTGATGGAGATTGCAACATTGCGGGACACAGTGGGAACATGACTCATCCATGAACAAAGACGTAACATCATGGTTACATATGTAACCCTCGTGCTCAGTGTGCACGAAGCCCAAGCACACTCGTCAAAATGAGTAAATGACCTTTGAAAGAAATGCTTAAAGTTTCTATTATATTATTCCACTAGGTGTTGACCAGTGACTGATAAAACGTATTTGATGTAGCCTATCATTATATCATTCATTCAAGAGATCCGTTCAAAAACTCAAGACGAAACTAGTCTTCAGCCATACATTTAAATTCACTTTCATTTCATTCATTTAATACATATTTTAATAGACACATTTATAGTAGATCTTTAAGTAAATTCGGCCTATGTGTTATTTTGTTTAGTTGTCTAATGCAGAGATATTCAAATCTTGCCCTGGAGGGCCAATGCACTGCAGATTTTAGCTCCAATCCTGATCAAACACACCCACCTGTGATTTTCTAATGATCCTTGATTAGCATATTCAGGTGTGTTTGATCAGGGTTGGAGCTAAACTCTGCAGCACATTGGCCCTCCAGGGCAATATTTGAATAGCCCTGCTCTAATGTTTGGTTTTAAGAACCATGGGAGAACTGTGACATTTTTTTTTCTCCATATTATCCTGAAACTAAAAAAAAAAAAAAAAAAAGCTTAAAAGATTTTATAATATATCTTGCGTCTAGTCTATACTATTAGCACTGTTTCTAATATAAATATATGAAGTCTTTATGTACATTATCAAGGATTTTGGATTATTATAATGCATTCTAACCATATGCTTCAAACCCCTTTATGCCTCTAGCACATTATTCAATGAAGATGACAGACAGTGAAAATGCATGTTAGATCCAGTGTTGAGTTGACATGACCTCTCTCTCTGCCGGAGATATTCATATATCAAAGTTCTGATAGTTCATTCTGATATCATGTTAGCTTGTTATGTTAACTCAATGTCCTCAGCCCAAGAGTCAGAGGGAATATCAGAAGGAAGGAGACAAAATTATGGTAAAAACAAACAAATAGTTAATTGAATAATCTTTATCTTACTCAAAAAATAAATAAAAAAACAAGCAAAAGATTACATACAAATGATATAGCCTATTTATGAATAAAATATGGATAAATACAAAGACATTAATTAACAGTAGCCTACTACTGTATGTATGTACAGTTAAAATAGGTGAGTCTGGTGTTTAAAAGTTTGAAACAATAGCTCCTTCTGTCATGGAATACAGAGAGACTCATGATATACAGGTGGTAGTCTGTTCAGTTTATCACTCAGAATAGCCTTCAACACATTTAAATGCTTATTCAGGGAAGTATAGACGGATTAAAGGGGTACTTCAGTGCTGGGAAGATGAATCTGTATTTAAACTGGGTCATTAATGTATAGAAATGTGAAATTATTTTTGAATTTGGTGCCTTCTAGACTGAGAAAACACAGAAAATGTATTTTTGTCTCATGGGGATGAAAGACAACAATTCCCAGAACGCACTGCTTCCTTGCCCTACTCCAGGCACGGCTAGTCGGCTACAGGATTACTGGATCACTTGCCCACCACATTCATTTTCAGAAAATCAGTTCATTTAGAGACACTACAATTAAAAACTGAATGTGTCTGTTCGATATAATGTGTGAGCGGATTGAGCCAAACGCAGCAGGAGTCGGATTACATTCATCACATGAGCTGAGGTAATTGCGTGATTCGCGGCTGCGGCTGCATTCACAGCGCGTGATCAGTCTGGCGTGTGTTCAGTTCATGTCTTTGGAAGCTTTACTTTCATAGGAAGTTCATTTGAAAAGTTAAAACACTCACTTTGGTCTCCACCGCTCAGTTTACATGAATCTCTGCAGCTCCGCGAGCCGAGTGCTGTGAGTGCTATGTTGAAAACATGTGGAAATAGCGCCTCCTGCTGGCTGTAGTCTTCAGCCTCAGCCCAAAAACTCCTCCGATGACACAAAATGACGATATTTGCGTCAGAGAAATTTTTCCAGAAATAAAATACATAATTCTCTCGTCTCAGGGTCATATAAGGGGGGAAAGTACGATAATTTGAATATACTCCTGGGTTTCTACTGATACAAAGATTAATGATAATCACTGAAGTAACCCTTTAAGGAAATGGTTAAGTATTCTTTTAGGTATATCTTTGTATTTAGTGCCTGCAAAGTCAATTAATAGTCTTTACACATCAGCTTGGATACTATCATGGTAAAAAAAAAAAAAATTTCAAGACGCTCACATTACGTCAGGTAGTCACATGGGTCACCAACTTTGACATTCGATCAGTCGGTCATTAAGATGCTTAATTTCTTAATTTATACCAGCAGCCATATCACCCTGTAGCCCAAGACTGGTTTCCCACTGAAGATAAGCAGGGATGAGTCTGGTCAGTACCTGGATGGGAGACCTCCTGCAAAACTAGGTTGCTGCTGGTAGAGGTGTTAGTAAGGCCAGCAGGGGGCGCTCACCCTGTAGACTGTGTGGGTCCTAACACCCCAGTATAGTGATGGATAGATTACTGCACTGTAACAAGCACCGTCCTTCAGATGAGACGTTAAAACCGAGGTCCTGACTCTCTGTGGTCATTAAAAGTCCCAGGATGTCCTTCTTTAAAAGAGTAGGTGTGTAACCTCGGCATCCTGGCCAGATTTGCCCATTGGCCTCTGTCCATCCCCATATACTGATTGGCTTTATGGTCTCCTCTCCACCAATCAGCTGGTGTGTTGTAGGCGTTCTGGTGCAATATGGCTGCCGTTGCATCATACAGGTGGTGCTGCACTTTGGTGGTGGTTGAGGAGATTCCCCTTCCATGAATACTCAGAAAAAGCCTTATATAATGTAACAAATTATTATTATTAAATATGGGACGGAGTGATTGCCATAATAGTCTTCGACTTTGTCACTATCCACTCGCTATAGGCCCTGTCCCAAATGGCACGTCATGTGCACTTTCGGTCTTGTGGGCTTACATGGCCGCTGCGTGCATGTGTCCGTTAAGTCCACAAGACTGTAGGGTGTCCCATTCATGATTTAAGCTTAAAGAAGGGTGCTCGTGATCTCCTCTTTGTGGCTGCTATACGCCCTCGATGCGCACTTCAGCTGAGCCCGCAAGTTTGTGAGCTACGCAGAGGACTTCTACCCGTCAGTCAAAGCGGCATTACGTTGTGAAAGTGCAGACTCAGAGGAAGGCCGTGAGGGTTTAGAGTGCCATTTGGGACAGGACCACACACACTGCTACACGTGAATGACACGTAACATCCGAGTCGACACTTTCTTGCCACGTGTGATTTAGGTGACGCCTCTTCCATTGAATGGAATAAATAGCAGTATAGAAAAAAATTAAGACGTTGAGTTAGAAGTTCATCGAGTTGAGTGCATGTAGCGAAGTCATCTTTTTGACCCATAACACCATACTCACTCTCCTCACAGTGGGCGACTCAGTTTCCTCACTCTGTTTGCATCATTGAATCATTACTTTCCTGTTTATCACTGTAAAGCTGCTTTGAAACTATCTGTATTGTATAAAGTGGATACAGATCATAAAGATGGCTGTAAGGTATTAGCTCAGAGGCGAAATATTAATAGTTATTCATAACGGAGCTTCGTGCCCTGGATGTGCATCCCACAAATCTCCATCAACTGCAAGATGCTATCCTATCAATATGGGCCAACATTTCTAAAGAATGCTTTCAGCACCTTGTTGAATCAATGCCACGAGAATTAAGGCAGTTCTGAAGGCGAAAGCGGGTCAAACACAGTATTAGTGTGTGCTCCTAATAATCCTTTAGGTGAGTGTATAGCCTCATTATTAAATCCAATATCATACATTTGTGTGTGTGTGTGTGTGTGTGTGTTTACCTGCATTTATTTAGTTTACTTCCTTTATTCATGAGTTTTATTTGTTTACAAACAGGAAAAATTACCACATTCCCAATACAAAGTGTTATCTTTATTGGGTTGAGTTACTAGGAGTATACAATGGAACAGATTGTCGTTGTGTATTTAATATATCGTTCCAATAATTAATTTTTTGCTTCTAAGTTATTGCATTGGTTGCAAAACATTTTGCTATACAGCGCTTTCCCTCACTTTCACCAGCAGAGGTCCTCATCGAGTTCTGATTTGAAAAGCTTTGAGTAATGAACCTTGTTCTGTTACAGTTATGCTAAAAGCTTCTCTGGTTCAGAAAGCTTCAATTTACCATCACTACCACATACCTTTCCAGTGGGCGACTGTCCTATCGAAGCCCCCACAGGTGATCCACTGCCGAAGAGTCTCTCTCAGGGGACACGGGAGAGAGCGGGAACAGGAAAAGATCTTCTTTATAAAGAAGTCCTTAGCAGTTTAGGTTCAATCTTCTGTTAGTCTGTGGTGCAGCAGGGAAGGCTATGAACAGGACTTCAATAGACAGGTTTAATTAGAAACAGGAGAAACCAAGCAACACCAACCCAACAGAACATAACAATAATGACTTCAGACAAGGAGTGCAGGGAAGTGAGTTCAATAAAAAGGAGTGCAGATGAAGAACGTCAGGTGCAGGGAATCCATGGAGAGCGGGAACGGTGATGAGGGAGTGCGTTCAGGTGTGAGGCAGGGAGGATTCTGGGAAATGGAGTCCGGGACAGGTGTGGAATATAACAAGAGGTACGTCATTTGCCGCTTTGCGCTGAAAGGGTTGTAGGACATGAGCAGGGAAGTGCGGTCATTCATCCCGTTGGATAGCCTGAATCCATTTCCGTTGAACTTCACCATCAACAGGGAAAGAATGAAATGACAGATATGGCTGCTTTTTTTTTTTTTTTTAACAAATGTTTTATGTCTGTGCTTGAAAATAACTCTTACTATCTTTAATTGTTCTTGTTATTTTGCATTTTAGGGTTATTTTTAGCATGTGTTTAAGTATGTGTATTCTGCACATGAATTTGTTGCAAGTGTAAGTTAATTGTTTAGGTTTTGGGACCACCAGACTCAGGACCACCGGAACTATCACAGAGGGAGCCTTTCTTCTCCTCCTCCATTTTGGGACCACCGGACTCGGGACGACCAAAACTGGGACCACCAGACTCGGGACCACCGGATCTCGTGCTTCCAAAGTCAGATCCTCCCCAGTGATTTTGCCAAGTAAGACATGGGTCCTGAGTCAACATATTTTGTTGATCTTCGAGCAACATTTCTGTCTGAAAATGTAGTCCTAACTATATCCCTACCCCTAAACCAAATCCTACCCATAACTTATCCCTAAAAAAATCTGAGGAAAATAATAGGTGAATAACACTGATGTATAAGCACCTGACCCTGGTAAGAAGAAACTTGACATAAACTGTAAACTTGTCCATCAAATCTGATTGGTTGGTTGGAATGTTGATCCAGGGTCAACAAAGATGTTGATCCAGGAACACGTTGTACTTGGTGAAATCAAGTTCACCGTGGAGGTGGTCGACGAGGTAGGCCTGCTCCTCCTTCTCCGTTTCCGGGTCATCAGAGGGCTGGGGCCTCCACTGACAGTAGATGGAAGAGAACCGTCAGTGGGCTGGGATTCTGCTAGCCGTGGATGTTCTGGCTCTCCAAGATGGTAAATGTGGTGGACAAAGTCCCAGAATCCCAGATGCCCCAGCTTTTCCATCTCCCTGGCTGAGAGGCATGTCCAGACAGATGTTCAATACCTCCTTACTCTCCACCTCAGTGTAAACCATGTGATTGACTTTAATGAGGAGAATGCAGCCGAAGTCCCTCGTGTCAGCCCCCTGCTGACGGATGTAATGGAAGCTCACATGTTTGAAACTGCCTTTGATTGAAAGGGGCGGGAACAAACCACACAGTCACACATCTGTATGAACCTAATTCCACACAGTTTAAAAGTTAATAACATCTTCACCTGGTGGGTTTTTGTTAGAGGAGAGAGATTTTGTGATTTTGTGCAATAAGTGAGATTTATATTTATGAGGTGTTAGAAATAGCTCATATGAAAAGCTAAAACCCTCCCAAATGATGTTTAATGCACTGAAATAAATTAGTTTCACTGAAAAAAGATTTATCATTTAATCAAGACAGAAAGGTCAAATTTTGGCAAGACAAAAGTTTTGTCGCCTATACAGAAATTGAACAAATTTACTGCAAATACAAAAATATGTCAGCAAATTAAGTAGTGGTGCTGTGAGATCCAAATTTAATATCTTGTATGACTTCCATGAGCTTGAAGGACTGCATCCATGCGTTTTGGCAAGGACTCAATTTATTGATGAAGTCATCAGGAATAGCAAAGAAAGCAGTCTTGCATGCCTCCCAGAGTTTGTCAATATTCTTTGGTTTCGTCTTCCATGCTTCCTCTTTCATCCTACCCCACATATGCTCAATGATGTTCATGTCTGGTGACTGGGCTGGCCAATCCTGGAGCATCTTGATCTTCTTCGCCTTGAGGAAATTTGATGTGGAGATGGAAGAATGTGATGGAGCACCATCCTGCTGCAGAATTTGGCCTCTTTTATGGTTGGATATAATAAGGTAGCTTAAAGGTAGAATATAAGAGGTAGCTAAGATTTCTTGGTATTTTAGACTTTTGAAGTTGCCTTCCACCCTGCAGCTCTCTCGCACAACCCCTATACTGGATGTAACCCCAGACCATGATTTTTCCCCCACCAAACTTCACTGTTTTCTGGGTGAATCTCGGATCCATACGGGCTCCAGTAGTTCTCCTGCAGTATTTGCGGCGACTGTGGTGTAATTCAACAGAAGATTCATCTGAAAAATCCACCACTTTTCCAGCGTCCTTCCTTTTAGCAGGCTGTGGGCTTTGGCAAATGCCACATGGTTTTTCAATTGTCTTTTGTTTAGTGTTGGCTTCTGGGCACTAATTCGACCATGGAGGCCATTTCGAGACAGAATCCGACAAACTGTTCTGGTTGCCACAGGGACTTCAGGTGACCAGGTCTCGTGGAGCTCTGCTGCAGTGGAAAATGGGCTGGCCTTGGATTTTCGAGCCAACAAATGGTCCTCTCGAGCAGTTGTCTTGCAGGGTCTGCCTGACCTGGGTTTGTCATAAACGTCTCCACTCTCTTCAAATCTTTTTTTTATCCTCTGTACTTGACGCTGAGACACTTTGAAGGTGTCTGCCACATCAGCACTGGATCTGGTCTTCAGCCTCTTGATAATCAAAACTTAAGTCTCAGGGTGAATCTTAGGCATGTTTGCAGAGGTCTAGTTGCAGTTGATGTGAAGGTCTAGTGTACTGGGGTTCTTTTTATACACACCTGAGATCTAATTGATCCATTATTAGTCACAGGTGAAGCTCATATGACAAGGCGACAACACTTATATCTTTGCAAAAATTCACTCAATGGGCTTTGTCAAAAAATATTCTAATATTCACAGCTTGGTAGTTTCATTTTGCACTGAAACATTATTACAAAAGCTGTTGGGATTAAAATGAGCCATTTCTTGTACAAAAATCTTGATAAGAAATATATTTCAGCGGCACTTCAGTTCAATTTGTACACAAGCGACAAGACTTTTGTCAGTGACTGTAGATAGATAGATATATTAACAGAATAGATACAAATGGAGAATGATGAAATGGTGAAAAAGTACCACAAAGATACGTTTTTTGCCCAGAACACCCCATTAATTAAAATATTTCCCTCATTTGTACTTGCTAAAAAATATAATCGATTTTTTTTTAAAGTCGGCTAAGTCCTTCAACAGCAGAGCAATTAATATTTTTGAATAAAAATGTTATGTAAAAAAGTGCCACATTGTGGCTTTATTTATTTGATTAATCTTCATTTTTTCATGACCAAAAAAACCCTATAGTTATTCACAATGAGGAGGCTACAGGTTACAAAACCAAGGTCATGTAACTGTCAGACAGATGTTAATTTTTTTATTTTTTTTTATTACATGGATAATTGTCAAGTTTATTTTTTAGATGAATACACTCAAGTGATCACTAGGTGTCGTCGTAGAGACGGGTGTCAGATTGTAACACGAAATAACAAAACTACCTACTCACGATGATATAACAGACAATATAAACTGAGCCAAATAAGCTAACTCTTTCTATTTGGTTGACTATATTTTTTGATGATGAACTGACTGTGAAGTTTGGATTTTCCCCTTAGGTCTATAGCAGCGTAACAACTTAAAATAGACTCCATCATTTATGGTACTATTGCTTGTTTATGTAGCTTGTCTATATAGCTTTGTGTATTTTTTATTTATTTATTAATAATATTATTATTAATAATAATGTGAATTAATAATATTATTATTAATTATTGCATATTTATTTAGAACATTTAGTTAATCACTGTTCCCCTGTCGGGTTGTAGTCAACGCGTAGGGAGACAATGGCGAAATGTTTGAATTTGCATGGTGTTAAAGGTGCACTATGTAGTATTTTTGCAGTAAAATATCCAAAAACCACTAGGCCAGTGTTATATGTTTTGTCCAGTTGAGTACTTACAATATCCCAAATGTTTCCAACTATTTGTAGATTGTGAGAAAATAGCTATTTTAACCAAGGAGCCGGGACGTCTGAGGGAGTCACCTGTCAGTTGCGTCATATCTGTGTTACCCTCGTTTCCGGTTTTATTTTGCAGAAACGCTTTACTCTCACTGGAGTGTGAACAAGTGTCACAGCAGCCGCCGAGCGAACGCACAGAGTAACGGCATAACATCATTTTAAACACACTTAAATGTATCTAATATGATAAACAGAGATACGTTACCTCATACTCATGAACGGAAAAGTTGAAATAGCGTCAACGCCTGGTGACTGTGTTCCGTCAAAATAAAAGTCCCACTGCTTACGAGGCGTGTGTTGTTCATCTCATTAACAATCGCTCCGGAGGCCATACTCAGCTCCACAACACCCGCCCCTGCTCTGCTTCATATACAGTAACATTTATAACCGCATCCATCAACATGATTTCTGTCCGAGTCCTATCCCGATTCTTTTCCACCGGCTGTGAGGTGAAGACCACATGTCCCAAGATGCTGCGCTCAAACTTGGTGTCATCAAACTATGCCTTTGTTTTGAACAGGCGCCCTCTAGCGGGCGGAAAAGTTGCATAGTGCACCTTTAACTCAAAGTTTGTTCGTTTTTACCACTTCATTATATTGGCTTGGAATGTCATTTGTTTAGCCTGACGTGGTCATACTCAATTCTAGTCAAAATATGAGTCTGATTATTAGGGCGTGTTTCAACCGAACCAGGAAAGACCTCATTTGGATAGACCTACAACCAATCAGAGCAACGCATAACGTTAGTTGTCAAACGTCAAAAGAACTCAACTGGACTGTGTTTTTCTCCATGTCCGTGGGTTGAAGCAACCCCAATTACAGGTCCTTCTAAAAAAATTTGCATATTGTGATAAAAGTTCATTATTTTCCATAATGTAATGATAAAATTTAAATTTCATATATTTTACATTCATTGCACACCAACTGAAATATTTTAGGTCTTTTATTGTTTTAATACTGATGATTTTGGCAAACAGCTCATGAAAACCCAAAATTCCAAAAAATTAGCATATCATGAAAAGGTTCTCTAAACGAGCTATTAACCTAATCATCTGAATCAACTAATTAACTCTAAACACCTGCAAAAGATTCCTGAGGCTTTTAAAAACTCCCAGCCTGGTTCATTACTCAAAACCGCAATCATGGGTAAGACTGCCGACCTGACTGCTGTCCAGAAGGCCATCATTGACACCCTCAAGCGAGAGGGTAAGACACAGAAAGACATTTCTGAACGAATAGGCTGTTCCCAGAGAGCTGTATCAAGGCACCTCAGTGGGAAGTCTGTGGGAAGGGAAAAGTGTGACAAAAAACGCTGCACAACAAGAAGAGGTGACCGGACCCTGAGGAAGATTGTGGAGAAGGACCGATCCCAGACCTTGGGGGACCTGCGGAAGCAGTGGACTGAGTCTGGAGTAGAAACATCCAGAGCCACCGTGCACAGGCGTGTGCATGAAATGGGCTACAGGTGCCGCATTCCCCAGGTCAAGCCAGAAACCAGAAACAGCGGCAGAAGCGCCTGACCTGGGCTACAGAGAAGCAGCACTGGACTGTCGCTCAAATTTTGCATGTCATTCAGAAATCAGGGTGCCAGAGTCTGGAGGAAGACTGGGGAGAAGGAAATGCCAAAATGCCTGAAGTCCAGTGTCAAGTACCCAAAGTCAGTGATGGTCTGGGGTGCCATGTCAGCTGCTGGTGTTGGTCCACTGTGTTTTATCAAGGGCAGGGTCAATGCAGCTAGCTATCAGGAGATTTTGGAGCACTTCATGCTTCCATCTGCTGAAAAGCTTTATGGAGATGAAGATTTCGTTTTTCAGCACGACCTGGCACCTGCTAACAGTGCCAAAACCACTGGTAAATGGTTTACTGACCATGGTATTACTGTGCTCAATTGGCCTGCCAACTCTCCTGACCTGAACCCCATAGAGAATCTGTGGGATATTGTGAAGAGAAAGTTGAGAGACGCAAGACCCAACACTCTGGATGAGCTTAAGGCCGCTATCGAAGCATCCTGGGCCTCCATAACACCTCAGCAGTGCCACAGGCTGATTGCCTCCATGCCACGCCGCATTGAAGCAGTCATTTCTGCAAAAGGATTCCCGACCAAGTATTGAGTGCATAACTGAACATAATTATTTGAAGGTTGACTTTTTTTGTATTAAAAACACTTTTCTTTTATTGGTCGGATGAAATATGCTAATATTTTGAGATAGGAATTTTTTGTTTTCATGAGCTGTATGCCAAAATCATCAGTATTAAAACAATAAAAGACCTGAAATATTTCAGTTGGTGTGCAATGAATCTAAAATATATGAAAGTTTAATTTTTATCATTATATTATGGAAAATAATGAACTTTTATCACAATATGCTATTTTTTAGAAGGACCTGTACTAGAGCTACAACAGTTTGAAGTAAATGTAATAATATCACTGTTATTGGCAGTTACAGACCTCCTACTGCACCAACAGATGCTCTCAAAGCCCTATATTTTACATGAGTTACATGCCTCTGAGTTCATCCTTATGGGTGATTTAAATTTGGACTGCATGCTCCCAGGGTCATCTGATTGTGTGACTCCTTAAATCTTGCACAATTTATTAATGCACCAACAAGGCCAAATCTTAAAGTGCAGCATGAGTCTACCTTACTTGATTTACTTATAATGAATAATCCTCAAAAATTTACTTCAACTGCCATATTTTGAAATGATGTCAGGGATACAAAAATCCCTAAGGTAAAACCCCGCTTTATTTTTAAAATATATTTAAAAAATGTTGAGGAGCAAGCTTTCTTGCATGATTTGTACTACAGTGACTTCTAATACAGGATGTTGAACTGGCATGGGAATATTTTTAATACTTTTTTTTGTCTATCTCTAATAAACATGTTCCCATTAAGAAGTTCAGGATCAGTGGTAGAGTCATTTGAGAAATAAATAATGGGTGCAAGCCAGATTCTCAAATGCCCCTGATGATCGGTCTACATTTAAAACACTGTGGAATAAGTGCACGTTAATGATCAGAAAGTCTAAGTCTGAGTTTTATTTAAAGTGGCTTTCAGATAATTTAAATAACTCCTCAAAATTTTGGAAATGAATTAAAACCTTGTCAGTTTCTCATGTAGCTTCTAGTCTTCCTGAGTATATTTAGGTTGACGGAGATCAAATAAAGGATAAAGCTGCTTTGATCAATCAGTTAAATAAACACTTCTTTCATGCTGGTTCTGTATAGTTTGATAGCTTGAATGCAAATGCAACTGTCCCATATTCTGTGGGTAAACCAGCGATTGGAAATTATGATGTGTTATTTTTAAAACCTGTTTCAGTAAGTCAAGTTTTCACAGCTTTGAAGGGCATTGACCACAAAACATCTGTAGGCCCAGGTAACCTAGATCCTTATCTTTTAAACGTGTCAGGGGATGTTATCATAGCAGAGCCAGTAACAATTTTTTTTAATCTTGAGTCTTTTGTCGTATTATATTAGCCTGACGTGATCATCCTAGGTTCTAGTCAGAATATGATGTCTAGTCTGATACCGCTCCATTGGGCTGTGATTATGGGGCGTGTTTCAACCGAACCAGGAAAGACCTCAATTAGATAGACCTACAACAACCAATCAGATCAACGGAGTAAATGACGTATGTTGAGTGATGCATAGTAAGTTTGGATAATTTTACGGACTCGGATCTTTGAATCTCGTTCAGCAAAATGAACAAATCTTTTTTCAAGTAATTTAGTTTATTTCAGCAGAATATGATCAAAATGTCACATGTTAAATTCCCCAACACATCTAGTACTTATGCAAACGTTGATCACATTTGGAATAAAAAAATAATTATAAGCTAATGCAGCCAAGGCCAAACCATTTAATCACGTCTGTTCCCTGGAAAGATTAGTAACGTTACACCTCTCCTGTCTTTGGGTTCGAGTCATTAGTTCCGTCATCAGTGTCTGATCTGGGCCGTGACAGCCCTATAAGCAATGCGTGCAGTCCCAAAAACAGAATTGATTAGTTCACCTCTCGAGTCTTTGGGTTCCAGTCATTCGTTCTCACAGCCCCGTCGGCTGAGTGCAGAAGATCCTGTACAGAACCGATGGCCTGTAGCGCATGCACGGTCAACACACAATGAACAAACCGCTCTCTGAGACGACTCGCTGTTCCCGAGTCATATTTAAGATTAGTTCAAAAAGAACGAATCGTTCATGAACGACGCATCACTAAAGCAACAGATCTCAACTGCACGCATGCTGGAAGAAGTAGAAGAAAAATATGAGTTTAAACGATCTTTGTTGGTGATACACAGAGTATTTACTAAATGAACAAACAAAAAAATGTTTTTCAAATTTAACTTTGAAAGCCCAGAGTGCCACTTCTGGCCCCTGCATAGAGACACCTAGTGGATGAATATTGAACTCACAAGTGTCAGAATGGTAGTAACAAGATGGCTGACCACATGCTGTTTTGTTGAGCTGGAAACCTACCCAAACAAAATCGTCTTCTCAGCAAACCAGTGGTTGGTAAAATTGTGTATTTTTTGTTAATCTATTTAGTATTAGCTTGCAGAATGCCTAGAAGTACGTTTTATATTATTTTTGGATAAATTAGTGACTTTGAGCTAGTTCAAAAAACAATGGGCCAAAAATGACCCTCTGGGTGTATGGGTTAAAAAAAATGTCCGGTCAAAAATGACCCTTTGGTTCTTTGAGTGACTTTGATGGAGAATAGTGACAGTCCTGTATTTGGCTAAAGCCTTGAAATAAATTCATTTGTATAATATATTTTACTAAGTTACTTCAGCAGTAAAGGGCCAGAGACTAATAAAGTAGTATATCGGGAGAGGACTCGGTTATTAGCGTTACTGTAGTATGAAGCAGAGCAGGGACGAGTGCTGTGGAGCTGAGCAAGGCCGCCAGAGCGATTGTTACACAACACACGGCTCGCGAGAAGTGGGACTTTTATTATGACGGGACACAGTCGCCAGCGCCATTTCCGCTTTTCCGGTCATGAGTATGAGGTAACGCAGCTCTGTTTATCATATTAGATACAGCTGAATGTGTCTAAAATGATGTTATGACGTTACTCTGTGTGTTCACTCGGCTTCTGCTGTGACACTTGTTCACACTGCAGTGGGAGTAAAGCGTTTCTGCAACGCAGATATGACGCAATTGACAGGTGACTCCCTCAGACGTCTCGGCTCCTTGGTTAAAATAGCTATTTTCTCAACATTTACAAATAGTTGGAAACATTTGGGATATTGTAAGAAATATCCCAAAAAGCAAAAACTTTTTATTTTCGTTAGTCGTGGAGCGGGACTTTACTTATTTCATTGTAACCTGAAATGTCATTGGTTAATTCCGTGTTTCCAGAAGTCAGTTGTGATTGGATGCCTGTTGTAAAATGATTAGACAAACTTTCTATTTCTGTATACATTTGTTACAGCATTTATTCTTCATTGTTAACGCAAGTTAATAAAAGTACTTTTATTTATTCTTAGTTCCTTTTAGCTCAGGTCCATTAAATGTGTGCTGATTAAATAACCAAGTGTTTCTTTTTTTAAGAAATTCTCTCATTTTTATTTATACTGAATAAAAAACAATGCTGCAGATTAACAGAATACATACATAAAATTAATGATCTTGAATAGTTCTTTTATGAGAATAAATACTCTTGAGTAAATACTAAATAGTGTTCTGCTCATTTTAATGAAATGCAGTGATAAGAAAATGACTGAGACAGCCTGCTCTATTGTACGTGTCTTTCAGTTGGATATTTGTTAGTTCCAGCGCACACATTCTGGAAGTTCTGGTTCCCATTTCCCATCTGGTCCACAAGTGACAAAACTCACTCCAATAAGTTTCAAACCAGGTCTGCAGGCGAATGTCACTGTGTTTCTGAATTTATAGACAGACCTAAATCCCTCATTCGTGCTCCACCTGGCACATGTGGGGGAGGACAGGTAATGTCTGAAAGGCACAGGAAATAGCTTGTTAATGCATGTATTCAAATTAAAAGTTTGTGGTGTTACAAGTACTAAAACAATGAAGAAACATAAAGGGCCATATAAATGTTATTATTTTATATGTGTTCAGGAAAATGCATGATAACAGTTATTGTCTCCCAAACAAAAAAACTGATTCTGAACTGCCTGAAACAAGTCATCAGTAATTCCAGTCTCACTTACTTCAGAAAGCTTAAATGTTGGCAGTATGTATTAAAAACAATATCAAATATGCTATACTGTAAAATATTATCAAAAATAAAGGAATTATCATGCAAGCCATTGGTTGTTCAAGCATTTTTTTTTTTTTAGTTTAGAGGATTTAAGTTAGTCCGTAAACATTCATTCATGTATAGTAAAAAATGAAGCTAGTATTATAGTAAAAATGTATCAACCCATTATGCTGGGTTAAATAAACAACCCAATTTGCTGGGTAAAGTTAACCCAACACGTGTTCTGTCCTATATTTACCCAGTGTTTTTAGAGTGTGGATTTTCATCCATGGAATTTACCACTTCCGGTATTTTTCTGGTTAATCAACATGGGTAAAATGCAATTGAGGATTTTCTTGAATTTAATCAAGGAATAATAACAGCCCTAGTTTATATTTACCTTTACACTCTGGAGACGGGGCGCTCCAGGTGCCCTTCTGTGTGCAGTATATCTCTCTTGCACCAATCAGAGCACCAGTACGGCATTGATAGGACACCACACGACCGTAGGGAACATAGTCATATGTGGGGTCAGACAACTCAGCACCCTTGACCTCTGGGGGTGGAGGACAGTGCACAGCTGCAAAACACACAAACACACACTGTCATCCATGATGGGAGTCCACTCCAAAAGAATCGAATCCTAGACATAAATAGCCCTTAATTCTTGGTTGAGTTGTTGTTTGTATGTGAAATTGCTTACAATATCAGCAAGGAGTGAATTAAATGAAACGAGGAATTGGGACACTGTGCATCAGAGAGCTCGAGCTTTCACAACAAATGTGTTACATACGTACATGTACACTCACCTAAAGGATTATTAGGAACACCATACTAATACTGTGTTTGACCCCCTTTCGCCTTCAGAACTGCCTTAATTCTACGTGTCATTGATTCAACAAGGTCCAATTTTGGTGAGCTTGTGCAAATTGTAGCCTCTTTTTCCTATTTGTAGTGGAGATGAGTGGTACCCGGTGGGGTCTTCTGCTGTTGTAGCCCATCCGCCTCAAGGTTGTGCGTGTTGTGGCTTCACAAATGCTTTGCTGCATACCTCGGTTGTAACGAGTGGTTATTTCAGTCAAAGTTGCTCTTCTATCAGCTTGAATCAGTCGGCCCATTCTCCTCTGACCTCTAGCATCAACAAGGCATTTTCCCCACAGGACTGCCGCATACTGGATGTTTTTCCCTTTTCACACCATTCTTTGTAAACCCTAGAAATGGTTGTGCGTGAAAATCCCAGTAACTGAGCAGATTGTGAAATACTCAGACCGGCCCATCTGGCACCAACAACCATGCCACAAAATTGCTTAAATCACCTTTCTTCCCCATTCTGACATTCAGTTTGGAGTTCAGGAGATTGTCTTGACCAGGACCACACCCCTAAATGCATTGAAGCAACTGCCATGTGATTGGTTGATTAGATAATTGCATTAATGAGAAATTGAACAGGTGTTCCTAATAATCCTTTAGGTGAGTGTAGCTTACTTAAAAAAATTTAAAAAACAGAAATAACTTCATATTGTAATTCCTCACAATCCTCAGTGCCAGCATTGTAGTTTCAGTGATTGTTCTATTAATGCAACATTAATTTGGTTTTCCATGGTTACCCTAAAATTAGTTCATAATCATTCAAAAAAGCTCACATCAACAATAAACACATCAATAAAAATGTGTCCTGGCAAATCGTTGGCAACAACTATGTAACAACCAGTGGCGTAGGCAGAATTTTATTTTTGGCCGAGCCTGGGAAAATGAGAATGGGCACTTTCACTGGGTTTTTTATTTATTTTTATTGAAAATAAGCGCCTTTCCGATCTGATATGTGATGGGAAAATGAAGTAAAACGAGTTCGGCAAAAGGCGGATTCGAACCTCAGGTCGGATTGAGTCAAAACACAATGCCACAAATCTGACCCCTACACTATAACTACTGACAGTATGTTCCCGGCTTTATAGAATAAAAGCTGCGCTTGGAATTGAAAAGTCTTGGCTGGCTATGCCCCTGGCAACAACGTTCATAAGCTACTCATTTCAAGATAATGTCATCTGTGAACTGAACTAATTTGGACATGCTAAAAGTGTGTTTTTTAAATACAGGGGATTAAAGCTTTGTATTGGATACACATTTAGTGTGTAATAACGACTGTAGTTTTGTGTAGTATTCTAGACCATGTTTTGATGTAAAGTAAATGGAGTCATTAAAGCACTGAGATTCAGAGATTGGAAATCAAGCTATACAAAACCATCGTACGTTCACACACAGGGATCCTTCCGTCCCAGCCTCCATCACGGCAGGTCAGCATCTGTTTGCCAATCAGTTCATACCTAACGAGAGCGATCAGAAGAAAAGACAGAAAAAAACAAAGATGGACGAATGTCTAATGATATCTTGGCTCTGTTCCAAACACTAGTGAGCTGCCGTCACCATTATAAAGCAGCTTTAAAATGTTGGCGTCGCTAGTTCCATGAAGACCCCTTAAAGTCCCCCTGCGAGCTACACATGAGCACACAGGGTCGCCACGGATTTATCATTTATCTGCTTCCCTTGTTTTATATTTAAAGAAATTTGTTGTACCCATTATGATTTCCATTCTTCTGTTGTGCTTATCACTTATTAAACTCACTATGACGGAGCTTTAGTTCATCCAGTTCCTGACCTCTCTCAATTCATTTTACTTTACAAATATAAATATTTTGTCCTTCACTCGTTCTATTGTATGAGTCATTCTATAATTAGGGGTACATATGTCTGTGGACTCAATTATCAATTTTACAAATTGTTCATTAACTTTTCACTTCAAGCAATGATCACTTTTATATCAGGGGACATTTCTTAATTGTTTAATACAAAAATCCAACAGATACCTATCGTTTATCTTGCAAAAATGGCATATTCTATACTGGAACTTGCGGTTTTTGTGCTGTCCGATTTGGTAAATGTGAGGTTTTTAACTTCAGATTAGCTCTAAAATACTTGTTTCTGAATATATTTCTTATAAATATTTGTCCAAAATAATCATTAAATTAGGAGAAAGATGTTTTAAAATATATTTTACTCATGCATCTCATGTGTCCGAGAAATCAGTGTCAACTGTGTTACTCCCAATAAAACGAAACCCCTTATAAATCAGCAATGTCCAACATCACGTGATGTCAAGGTAAATTTTAAGACAGTGTGGTAAATTATAACTTCTCATCTTCAATATATGATCTATATTATTGTCAGCACATAAAATAGCATGTTCTGGTGAACTTGCGTCACATTATATTTATAAATTTATAAACTCTCAGAACCTTTGCTGTGACACTCATATATTTAACTCAGGTGGTGTCCATTTCTCTGATCATCCTTGAGATGGTTCTACACCTTCATTTGAGTCCAGCTGTGTTTGATTATACTGACTGGACTTGATTAGGAAAGCCACACACCTGTCTATATAAGACCTTACAGCTCACAGTGTGTGTCAGAGCAAATGAGAATCATGAGGTCAAAGGAACTGCCTGAAGAGCTCAGAGACAGAATTGTGGCAAGGCACAGATCTGGCCACGGTTACAAAAACATTTCTGCTGCACTTAAGGTTCCTAAGAGTGCAGTGGCCTCCATAATCCTTAAATGGAAGACGTTTGGGACGTCCAGAACCCTTCCTAGAGCTGGTCATCCAGCCAAACTGAGCTATCGGGGAAGAAGAGTCTTGGTGAGAGAGGTAAAGAAGAACCCAAAGATCACTGTGGCTTAGCTCCAGAGATGCAGTCGGAAGATGGGAGAAAGTTGTAGAAAGTCAACCATCACTGCAGCCCTCCACCAGTCAGGGCTTTATGGCAGAGTGGCCCGACAGAAGCCTCTCCCCCAGTGCAAGACACATGAAAGCCGGCATGGAGCCACCTGAATTCTCCAAGATGGTGAGAAATAATATTCTCTGGTCTGATGAGACCAAGATAGAACTTTTTGGCCTTAATTCTAAGCAGTATGTGTGGAGAGAAAACCAGGCACTGCTCATCACCTGTCCAATACAGTCCCAACAGTGAAGCATGGTGGTGGCAGCATCATGCTGTGGGGGTGTTTTTCAGCTGCAGGGACAGGACGACTGGTTGCAATCGAGGGAATGATGAATGTGGCCAAGTACAGGGATATCCTGGACGAAAATCTTCTCCAGAGTGCTCAAGACCTCAGACTGGGCCGAAGGTTCACCTTCCAACAAGACAATGACCCTAAGCACACAGCTAAATAACGAAGGAGTGGCTTCACAACAACTCCGTGACTGTTCTTGAATGGCCCAGCCAGAGCCCTGACTTAAACCCAATTGAGCATCTCTGGAGAGACCGGAAAATGGCTGTCCACCAACGTTTACCATCCAACCTGACAGAACTGGAGAGGATCTGCAAGGAGGAATGGCAGAGGATCCCCAAATCCAGGTGTGAAGAACTTGTTGCATCTTTCCCAAAAAGACTCATGGCTGTATTAGATCAAAAGGTGCTTCTACTAAATACTGAGCAAAGGGTCTGAATACTTAAGACCATGTGATATTTCAGTTTTTCTTTTTTAATAAATGACAAAAATGTCAACAATTCTGTGTTTTTCTGTTAATATGGGGTGCTATGTGTACATTAATGAGATTTTTTTTTTTTTTAGCAAATGGCTGCAATATAACAAAGAGTGAAAAATTTAAGAGGGACTGAATACTTTCTGTACCAACTGTATATGACATTCTTCTTTCAGACAAACACAATCAGAGTTATATTAAAAAAAGTCCTGGCTCTTCCAAGCTTTATAATGGCGTGAGTAATTCATGGCCTGATTTTCATTTTTGGGAGAACTATCCCTTTAAAATGTGCCCTAAATACGGCATCATAGACGCCTATCTCTTACATACCTTAAAATACTGCCTATTTTGGCATTTCTCTAGCTTTTGGAGCAGAGCCCTTGTTTAAGTTCAGGCATAGTGTCTCTCTCTTAGGCCGTGTGTCCACCAAAGTGTTTTTACATGCATCTGGCTGGCGTATTCAACTGTTTTCAATGGGAGCGCCGCGCTTTTAGAACACCATGAGCATAACGAGGAGCTGAGCGATTATTTCAGTGTTCAGTGTTTTTTACTGGTCGCAGAGAGATGAAGAATGTTCAACTTTGACTAAAACTCAGCGCTCGTCACTGTCACTTTTTACCAGCCGTCCAATCAGAGTGGAGGAAGGGCGGGACAAAGACAACACCGAAGAACCGCCACATTCTGCTTGTACAACGTCCACAGATGAAAACAAGCAGCATAATAAAGGAACAAAATAATTTAAAACAAGAGCCAGAGCAAATACTTTACATTGTATCAGCATTTTTATGTTGAATCAATACAGAAACAAACTATCTGTGAATTGAGATACTAATAACACTTCCGCAGATATTCCGTATCGTAACAAGAGTCACAACTAGGGGTGTAACGATACGCTTGTGTCACGATTCGATATTTATCTCGATACTGAACTCACGATACGATATGTATCCCGATATTTTAAGCCAAAATAAAGCGTCTTTATTTTATACTTTTTTATTATTAAAATAATATTGTTTGTGTATTATTATCAGGATCCACAAATATTTACCTTATATACATTTTATTCAAAATTATGTATAGTTGTTGTATGATTCTATGTGATTATTAATGTAATAATATCACTGAAACTCCTCACGCATTACTCGCGCTTTCAATGCAGGCAGCATTCTCTCCCGGTGCTCGCTATGCTGTTTCTCCCGCTTTTAATGCAGTATAAACCATCTAAAATGCTTTGAATAATCATACTACTAAAACTAAATGTGATCTGGTTATTTAAATGATGTTTCGCTTTCACAAAGGAGTGCCGCTTTAAATTATGTTATTGTTTGCAGTTGCACTCTCACTTTGAAGAGGGGCCGTTCCGGCAGCGCGTGCACTTCTGATGATCGACGCAATCAATCACAGTTCTGATCACAAGAAAGCGTGTCGAAATGACCGCTCTCAAACTGTAAATGTTTAGCTCATCCAAGAATTTTAATTCTGCATTTACTCCCTCTCATGTTGCTGTCGCGCGTCACGCAATCATTTGAAAGTCCGTGTTTACTACAGTATGCGCGTCGTGTTAAATATACTCTTCATATAAAGCCACTGTGTCTCTTCAGAAGACTTGAAGACTTCAGAAGATTTGGATTAGACCACTCGATTAGTTATTTTTATATTGCCTTTATGACAATTTTTGCATCTTTTAAGTTTGAGAGGAATGGACTATAAATGAAGGGACAGAAATCCCTCAGGTTTCAGAAAGAATATCTTAATTTGTGTTTGGAAGTTAAATGAAAAACGACTTGATGGTGAGAGTACATGATGACAGAATTTACATTTGTTAATTTGTGTTTGTGTGAATTATACCTTATAAATAGGCCAACTACAGCAAGTTGAGCCTCGGATAAAACCACTATATATCGCAAATCATATCGTTTCCATCAACGATACATATAATCACATTTTTATATCGTGATATATCGTTTAACGATATATCGTTACACCCCTAGTCTCAACTGAAAAAAAACCCCACTGCGCTGCCAAAACCCTCGCAAGCGCGCACAACGAGGCGCTTTCAGCTGGCTAAAAACACTTTGGTGAACACGCGTTTTTATTACAAAGAGAAGCATTATAATATCTGCTGCTGTATCTCACCCTTCTTGACAGATGGCTTTAGCTGAATCTCCGAATAACACGCCCGTGTACACGAAGTGGCCATAAGAAATCTCTCCAGCAGATCCGCATTTCTTCCCTTTTGATACAAACATATTGTTAGATATGATAACACATCAGGAAAGTCAAGAATGTGCATTATGTGTGGTATCCAAAACGTTCATTAACTGCCTCTGGATATGAAGGCAGAAAGCAGGAGATGAAGTGATTTTTATCTTGTTTTCCAGCAGAAACATTCTTAAATCAAAATAGATTTACATGAGAAGCAAAATGACTGAAGATATTATGTCTTGTTTTCTGAAAAATATATCAAATGCATTATAATGTGCATTACATGGCATAATTAAAATGCCCCTATTAGGCTATTTTAAAGTTTCCTCATTTAGTTTTTGGAGGTCTCCAACAACAGGTTTACTTACATCATTAAAGATAAAAAACCTCTTCATTTTCTCATAATATACATTGCACATGCCCACAATATTCAATGATTCTCAAGCAACTCGATAGATGAATCAGTCTCTCTAAACCCCTCCTTTCCTACAAGCTAATCTACTCTGATTGGTCAGATGGTCCAGTCTGTTGTGATTGGTCTACTCTGCTCTGATTGGTCAGATGGCCCAGTGTGTTGTGATTGGTCTACTCTGCTCTGATTGGTCAGATGGCTCAGTCTGTTGCGATTGGTCTACTCTGCTCTGATTGGTCAGATGGCTCAGTCTGTTGCGATTGGTCTGCTCTGCTCTGATTGGTCAGATGGCCCAGTGTGTTGTGATTGGTCTACTCTGCTCTGATTGGTCAGATGGCTCCGTGTGTTGTGATTGGTCTGCTCTGCTCTGATTGGTCAGATGGCTCAGTCTGTTGTGATTGGTCTACTCTGCTCTGATTGGTCAGATGGCTCAGTCTGTTGTGATTGGTCTACTCTGCTCTGATTGGTCAGATGGCCCAGTCTGTTGTGATTGGTCTACTCTGCTCTGATTGGTCAGATGGCTCAGTCTGTTGTGATTGGTCTACTCTGCTCTGATTGGTCAGATGGCTCAGTCTGTTGCGATTGGTCTACTCTGCTCTGATTGGTCAGATGGCTCAGTCTGTTGTGATTGGTCTACTTTGAATTTAGATTATTTTTCTGACCACATTGGCAGACATTTTTTCTTGTTTATGCATAAAGTCACTTAATTTTGAAACATTTTACAGAAAACAAAACTTAATAATCAAGTAATTTATCTTCTTAAGTAAATGCATATTGATTTAAGAATGTTTAGATATTTGTAATTGGAAAACAAGACAAAATTACTGAGGAAGAAAATCATTGCGAGCAAAAGCAGTTAAAGGTCCTACGACATACGTTCACATCGGAGCAACGGTTTTGTCCACTGGCCACCTTGACATATTATACTGTCCCTCCCACTGGCTCGGCGGTGTCCTATCCCGCATCTGTAACGAATGCGAGCACCAGATGGGTACTCATTTAGCGTGGAGGACCAGTCTCTGAGCTCCATGTTGGGGTATGACGGAGCTGGACCACATTTACCTGTGGGAAAAACAAACTGATTTAAACACTGAATCTTGTCTATATTATTCACTTATATTATTTAATGATATGATTTCACTCACAAAAAAAGAAATATAATCAAATACAAATATAATAAAATATATTATGACAGGTGAAGTAAAAAACACTGATTATCTCTTCATCACGGCTCCTGTTAGTGGGTGGGATATATTAGGCAGCAAGTGAACATTTTGTCCTCAAAGTTGATGTTTTAGAAGCAGGAAAAATGGGCAAGCGTAAGGATTTGAGCGAGTTTGACAAGGGCCCAAATTGTGATGGCTAGACGACTGGGTCAGAGCATCTCCAAAACTGCAGCTCTTGTGGGGTGTTCCCAGTCTGCAGTGGTCAGGATCTATCAAAAGTGCTCCAAGGAAGGAACAGTGGAGAACCGGCCACAGGGTCATGGGTGGCTCAGGCTCATTGATGCACGTGAGGAGCGAAGGCTGGCCCGTGTGGTCCGATCAAACAGACGAGCTACTGAGCTCAAACTGCTCAAAAAGTTAATGCTGGTTCTGATAGAAAGGTGTCAGAATACACAGCGCATCTCAGTTTGTTGCGTATGGGGCGACATAGCCGCAGACCAGTCAGGGTGCCCATGCTGACCCCTGTCCACCGCCGAAAGCACCAACAGTGGCACGTGAGCATCAGAACTGGACCACGGAGCAATGGAAGAAGGTGGCCTGGTCTGATGAATCACGTTGTCTTTTACATCACGTGGATGGCCGAGTGTGTGTGCGTTACTAACATGGGGAACACATGGCACCAGGATGCACTATGTGTAGAAGGCAAGCCGGTAGTGTGATGCTTTGGGCAATGTTCTGCTGGGAATCCTTGGGTCCTGCCATCCATGTGGATGTTACTTAGTAATTTTCAGCAGCCATTACTCTAGTGTCACATGATCCTTCAGATCCTTTAGCGAGGAAGCATTAATTTATCAAATGTGACAGTAAAGACATTTATAATGTTACACATGCTGTTCTTTTGAACTTTACTGAAAAGTTATTCCAAGATAGCAACGCAACGCTGAATAATAATGCTCATCTGCATATCTGAGACCGGCTGTAAATTATATATTAAACGTCATTTTGTCTGAAATGGTTTCGTTCGCCTAGGCTCAAAACTGCTATAGTAACTAGCTTTGCGCTTAATGAGCTAATAAAATATTCAAATTTTAATCAATATTTTGTGTCTTATTATTAAGTTATGTGGCAAGTAGACGTAATAAGCGGGACAATGTACATCCAGCCGAAACAGACCACTTCAGTCAGGGTCCTGGTCATTTCGTGAGGGTTTTGAGGTCATGTGACCACAATATATACTACTGTTTGAAAATGTTTATGCTTTCAGCACATTAATGCACCTATCAATGCAGAAAATCCTTTTAGGGCGACACTCGGGCAAGCCCTGCCATTGACAGTCTGGTCCACATGTGACTGCTGATGAGCCAATCAGATCAAAGCCCTCACTGCAGCGGATGTCCGCCGTTTCTTTGGGGTTGTACTGAACTCTAAATCCATTTATCCTTCCGTTTGCCACAGTAGATGCTAAACAGTGGATCACTGATAATAAACAAGAGTAAAAAATACTCAAAACTGCTTTTATTTGAAGTGAAGAACAATTTGCATTCATATTAATACATTTAGCAGACATTTTTATTCAAAGCAAGTGTCTTCACAACGTCTTTCTGATGTTAAGTGTAGAGCAAGAAACTACCTTTCACAAGTTTACACTTACAAATAAGTCAGATAGAATAAATTAGGCGTGCTGTCTGAGGAGAGGGCCCCGAGCTCGGTATTTGGCCCGAACCCAGAGTACTCCCCCCGTATCTCTGGTGAGGATAGTTAACCAGGTGCGTGTGAGGAAGACGGGGTGGTGGAGGGATGCTGCAAAACTTGTTGAGGAACATTGGTGACTTCACTGGGTTATTTATATGATCTTCCACTTGAGCTGATTGGAAGACATGTTGATTACTGATTGTTGACAACTGCTTGGAATGAGTTCATGATTGGATAGATCATTTGAACGTGCTTCTCCCGAACTTAGTTTTTTAATGAAACATCGTTTAGTGAGCAGCAGGCATTCTTCATATTCAAATTTAGGAGGAAGTTGAACTCTGTTTCAGATTAAAGGTGTCATGAACTGGGTTTTATACTGTTGTCCGAGGTCAACTAATGACGTTCATGTGGTTTTTACAATGAATCAGTAATAGGCTATCTTCTACACTGGTTTTGAGGCTATCTCCTGAACGCTGGGTTTTGATGGGCGTGCCGCACTGGAGACTTGGAAGTAAACGCCCACGGCTGGGATTGGATAAGATTTGCATATTTAATGAGCTTCAGCTTCCCCTGTCAGTTCAGTTCACATTAGGGAGGGATCGTTTTAAAAGCGGCAACCGGAATGATTCTCTCGATCACGGGGCTCGTAAACGTCTTTATCAAACAAACACAAAGATTTATTTCTCATCCACCCGAGATTGATTGGAATATTATTTCTGTATTACATGGCCCGCCCGATCGGTCGATTAGCATGAACCGCACGCACACACACACACACACACACACACGTGCGCGCGCGCCCAGATCAAGAAAGGAATATTATTTCACTATTTGAGATCCATCGGCCTGCTGATGGGCTTACGTTTTGGTAGCCCGCCTGGAAAACACAAAGCCCCGGGACTACTATTACATATAAAAAAGACGTTTTACTCACATAAGTTTGTTGCACCATTCCTGTCGAATCCAATACAGAAGGCACAACACTGTGTCTGCAAATCCAGCACCTGACACTTGTTTACAAATGATTCCACAGTGAAATGAAGCGAACACGCGTACATGTCTTCCACACGGGAGCTGGAACTTCATTAAAAATAAATGAAGTATCACACATTCCTTATATTAGTATCCGAAGGAAGCTTATGCAGCGACTGAGTTCTTTCACAATATCTTGCTGTCTTCATCGACTTGTTTATTGCTGCTGGCTAGTGATCTGATGAGTCGGTGGGCGGGGCTACTGAATTACACATGCTTATTATTCTGTAGAGGCGGTGTTTCGTCACGCAATGATGTCAGTATGAAGCACTCTATCGTTTTCTGGGCCTGGTGTCTATAAAAGCTTTTCTTTGAATAACAAGGAAGTTATCAGCTCTGAAACTCACAGAATATTCTTATATTACCATGACCTTTCATATATCAAAAGCTCAAGGGAAAGTTGATTTCTCACTTCATCTCATTTTCTCATATCTATCCGCCAAAGGAACAATCTCCTGACCTACCAGCGTCAGTTACGTCGTTTTACCACCAATAACAAATTCTCTCCTGTGGAATTATTGGATGGTAAAATGTTCAATCTCGCTGGAGATAGTAGGTCATCAGAGTACATTTTGCCAACTCTTTTATGAGTACTGTGAATACTTTTGTCACAGGCTGTATTTAGCCTTAGGGAAGCATGCAATTTCAGATGCAGTGTGAAAAAAGCCTAAATTACCTTCAGGACGACACTCAGGCAAGTTCAGCCACTGGCCATCTGGTCCACATGTGACCTCTGATGAGCCAATCAGATCAAATCCCTTAATGCAGGTGATGGTTACTGTGTCTTGGGGATTGTACTGCGTCCTCTCTCCACGTCTTATCAATCGGTTTGCCACAGCAGGTGCTGAACAGTAGATCTTAGGCGCTAAACCAGGAGAAAAAAATATTCCTGAAGCAAAAACTTGAAAAAACCAAACATCTGATGGTTGTCATAATGATAAAATCTCATTGCATCATATTAATGTCAAGTGTCAATATTTTAGCTATGGTAACAAAAACCCAACATCTGCTATACGTTATAATATTAACATCCATACAGCGCTAAATAACAAAGTGACAGGAATTCAATGCCTAATCAGTGTTGGAGGTTGATATCAAGTCAATGTTGGGTTTTGACGTCAACCTGATTTCACCAAGAGTCCAATGTTGGAGTCCAATGTCTTTCTGATGTTAAATTTAAAGCAAGAAACTACCTTTAGTGAGCAGCATGCATTCTTCATATCAAATAAAATTTAGGAGGAAGTTGAACTCAGTTTCTTATTAAGTATTCAAACCAGGGCTGCATCTGAAATCACACACTCTCTTGAGTAGGTACTTATTTTGATTAAGGACGACCGCAAAAAAAACATGTTCTAAATGTAACCCCTCCTGTTCCAACCGCCCGCACCAAACGGGACCTGAACTCAAGTCCGCCAGCATGAGAGTTAGATGCTCTAACAAGGAGGGAGACTAAAGGCTGAAACCTCTAGCTTCAGTCACTAGAGCATCTCTTGAGATCAGGGGAGTGAGGTTTACTCATACAGCAACTACTAGCTGGCCCCCGTTACATATAAGTAATCCGAACATACTACATACTAACATATCCGCCATGTTAAAATAATCACCTGACCAGTGTCAGTTACGTTGATTCACTGCCATTAACAAATTCTCTCTCGTGGTATCATGGGATAGTAAAATGTTCAATCTTGCTGGAGATAGTAGGTCATCAGAGTACATTTTGCCACCTCTTTTATGATTATTATCTTTTTAGCCTTAGTATGTGATTTCAGATGCAGTGTGAAAAAAGCCTAAATTACCTTCAGGGCGACACTCAGGCAAGTTCTGCCACTGGCCATCTGCTCCACATGTGACCTCTGATGAGCCAATCAGATCAAATCCCTTAATGCAGGTGATGGTTACTGTGTCTTGGGGATTGTACTGCGTCCTCTCTCCACGTTTTACCCATCGGTTTGCCACAGCAGGTGCTGAACAGTAGATATTTGGCACTTGGATCTTTGGCTCTTCATCTGAAATCACACACTCTCTTGGATAGTTACTTATTTTGAATAAGGACGACTGCAAAAAAACATGTTTTATATGTAACTCCTCCTGTTCGACCGCCCGTGCCAGGGGGGACTTGAGTGTTGGATGATCTAACAAGGAGAGAGACTGAAGGCCGAAACCTCTAGCTTCAGTCGCTTGAGTATCTCTTGAGATCAGGGGAGTGAGGTTTACTCATACAGCAACTACAAGCTGGCCTCCGTTACATGTATGTAATCCGAACATAGTACGCATTTAACATATCCGCCAAGGTAACAATCTCCTGACCTACCACCATCAGTGACAACGTTTCACTGCCATTAACAAATTCTTTCCCGTGGCATCATTGGATGGTAAAATTTTCAATCACGCTGGAGATAGTAGGACATCAGAGTACATTTTGCCAACTCCTTTATTAGCACTCTGAATTCTTTTGTCACAGGCTGTATTTAGCCTTAGGGAAGCATGCAATTTCAGATGCAGTGTGAAAACAGCCTAAATTACCTTCAGGACGACACTCAGGCAAGTACAGCCACTGGCCATCTGCTCCACATGTGACCTCTGATGAGCCAATCAGATCAAATCCCTTAATGCAGGTGATGGTTACTGTGTCTTGGGGATTGTACTGCGTCCTCTCTCCACGTCTTATCAATCGGTTTGCCACAGCAGGTGCTGAACAGTAGATCTTTGACTCTAAACCAGAAGAAAAAACTATTCATAAAGCCAAAAACTTGACATGTTTCCCCAAAAGCTTTTGATGATGAATTACCAGTATACACCACTAGAGGACGATAACTTGCAGAGTCAGTTTACCTCCTACAAATCTTGGAAACCTCTGATTTGAGTCAAACTCAATCAATCGAAGGGGATTTACTGCCATACAAACAATCCTCTTACATCTAATGCACTGTACAGGTCTGGTAAAACTACATCATGCTTTTTCATTTAGGGCTTTAACTGCATTTCACGAGTGTGGCTGTGTGAAAGCTAGAACATTTTGAGAATGATAATTGTAAGGCTTGTGATTATTTTAGCATGACAACGGGTTAAACTCACCCTCACAGATGGGATCTGTCCCGTTCCAACCATAATCCAGACACATACGGATGTATGTTTTTTCTCCTCTCAAAACATATCTGCATGAAAAAACAATTCTATTAATGACAGGAAAAAATGTTTGATTAACCATTTTGTAAATGGAGACCTAGAACAAATTGGGGAAAAGACAGACCTTTCATACACATTATAACTCATTTAAACTGTCATTAAATAAATAAATATGATGCTTAACCACAACAAGAAAAGCAATTCTTCTCTTATTCTATCTGCTCTATTTATTCTCATGTTTTCACTGATTTATGGACTTCAGACATAATGAAAATATGGTTTCAGTACCCTTTATTACACACAGCAATGGCTTTATCACCAAAAAATTGTCCTTCTCGAAGGTATTGCCCATTCTCTATGTCACCCAGCGCATTGCACTTCATCCCTGTGGGAACAAATGAGGAAAATGTGAAAAGGTGGAGTGCAATGAATGAATAAGATACATTTTAGAGACATAGATAAACAGATCCGTCTTACTTTCGCAGTTCATGTTCAAGGTTGTCCACTGTCCTTTTATACATCGTGATTTTTTACTTCCTCCAGAATATGAATGACCTGGATCACATTTATAAATCACGGTTTCCTGGTCATCGTACACTAATTTGTTAGCATAGCTGTTCAGATGCTTGTCCGGATATTTGGTTGGTTGGCCACATTTACGTGTTTGAGACACTGAAACAAAACATAGTGATGAAAATAATGCATGCTATTGAATCACTTTATCATCAATATGATGTAAATACAGTGTAAAGTTTAATAATGTATGAGGTATTTTGATTTTGAATGTTGTAAAGTAGCAAAGGCCTGCAATTGGAAGATATTATGCAATGCATGGACTCTAGATGGCAGAAAATCTATTTTAAACGTGTGGTTGTGGCAAAAACCCTCCAAGGTGTGCACAAGAAAACACCTCCACCTACTAGACCTATAGCTGGAGCTTATGACCTTACGTTTAACTTTATGTTTACGGATATGCTTATTCATGAAACTACAGAATCTTCCAGTAGCCTTGAATGTTGATAAAACTGTTTACATGGTTATTTAAATGAGATGAGCCAGCTTATTGATCTGACAGGTGACCATCAAACTAGACAATTAAAGAAGTTGAAATATATTACCAGTAAATTAACCATCATCTCACACATACAATTTGTGATTTTTTTTTATTGTATTATCAATAAAGTGTCTGGAATAGCGGTGCGACTTGTCAAATTTATAACGTCATGGTACGTCAGCATGCCACATCGAGAGCTTTCAGCGTTTACAGCTTTAAAGATGTTGATCATAATAAAGCGACTTAGTTTTGTCACGTAGACATTTAATGTAACCTTATATTTAAAAGATACTCACCTACAATGTGCGCACACACAAGTATGAGTATATTCCCCCAAACAGTCGCCATATTCACAGATTCCTACTGACGAAGTGAAGGAGACTGAACTCTGAAGCAGAACAAATAATGCGTTCAAATTACACTCACAAAGTGCTAAACATACGCCCGCTGTCGTGACGAAAGCTCAAACCCTGCCCTCATTTCAGTGTAATCTACATTTGGTAAACAACAATACACGACTGACTTATTCAAATAATAGCAAAATGTACATGTATCCATCAAAACTAACTAGTTGCTATGTTACTATAGCATTGTTTTTTAATTAGCCTACTTAATCTAATGTGACTAGCTTTAGTTTCTCTAATATTTGGCTATTATATTAATCAGTATACTCCATTACTAAATAGCCTTTTGTCTTTCTGTCCAGTTGATTAAGAGAGTGAATAGCCTAGCAAATGAACAAGAACTATGTGATGAAAAGGTACCAGCTACCAACAGCTTAAGTATTCCATTGCATTAATAAATACATTAATATAATAAAGGACTAATTTGTTAACATGCCTAACAATACACTTTGAATCACTTACTGCATATAGTACATTCAGGCTTCATAGAAAATGTAGTCTATTAATGTTAATCCAGTACGGACTTTCATTTATTGTGTGCTGTTATAAATATACCATTGTCTCATTTTTATTTCATCTTAATAAATGTTGTGTTTTTCTTTGATAGCTGTAGCTACTGCGGTTCAGAACAAGGTTTTGCAAGATATCATTAAAACACGCTCATACATGCTTAGGATTTTTCACCTGGAGAATTATCATTCTGTCATGAATGTTGTATCTACAAGATTTGAGGAAAAAGAGTGGTTTCACTTTATTTTGATGGTCCCTTTAACACATTCTGTTGACTATAAGTAGCGTTGCACCTAGATGTCCACTAAATATCATTAGAGTGTTCACGAGTTCACACTTACATATAATTCATGGAGTAAATTGAATGCGTATTTGGCGTGCTGTCCGGGGAGGGCTTGAGCTCGGACTTTGGCCCGAACCCAGAGTACCCCCCGTATGTAAGTGGTTAGAACTAAAAGAGCAGAAACGTGGAGAAGGGGTGGTGGAGGGATGCTGATGAACTGTCAACAAAATGGAGGTGACGGCTGCGTATATATACACCTCTTTGTTGATTAGCTGAGTACTCTCCACCTGTGTCAATTATCTGAACATGCTCCTCCACCTGTGTCAATTATCTGAGCGTGCTTCTCCCGAACTTTGTTAATAAAACATCATTTCACGAGTTCACACTTACATATAATTCATGGAGTAAATTGAATGCGTATTTGGCGTGCTGTCCGGGGGGAGGGCTTCGAGCTCGGACTTTGGCCCGAACCCAGAGTACCCCCCAAAAGCTAGAAAGCATAGGACAGCCGCCTGCTAAATACCCCCCAAGAAGTGCCGAGCTTGGCGGCTGGCATGAGAGAGAGGGCCTGGTTATTTGATTCGGAGGGCCAGTTAACGGCTTGTGTCGCCTATGGCGGCCCTTGTTGGTTCACAATCACATGGTTCTTGACAGGAGCAGGGTGTGGTCTTGTATGTGGGAGACCACCTGAAGGAAAAATGGGAAAAAGAAATGAGATCTTGATTTAGAGATTTTTTTTTTTTTTTTTTTTTTTTTTTTTTTTTGGCACTTACCCTTTCCTTGCTGCATGGAAACTTTCCATTTTCTTGCTGCTATGAATTGGTCCACTTCCTTACTGAGTGGAAACTTTCAACTCGTGCAAACTATCAATCTAGACGGTTTTATCCACTTTCTTGCTGTGTGGAAAACTGTCCACTCCTCGCTGGGTGAAATGTATCCGCTTTCTTGCTGTGGAAAAACTATCCGTTTCCTTGCGGTGTTTATCTATTTCTCGCTGTGTGGAAAACAATTCACTTTCTTGCTGCATGTAATCTTACATTTTTCGCTGCATTGACTCTTCAAAATAAGATAAAAAATAATCGTATTCACTATCTCGCTGTGGAATCTTCTACTTCTCACTTAGTTGGACTTATTCGCTTGAGGAGACTGTTCACCATCTTACTGATTGGACAACTAACCGGTATCTTACTGCGTGACAACTATCCTGTATATTACCGCGTGGACAACTGTCCTGTATATTACTGCGTGGGCCGGTCCAGTATCCTACTGCGTGGGCGACTGTCCACTATCCTACTGCGTGGACGACTGTCCACTATCCTACTGCGTGGACGACTGTCCACTATCTTACTGCGTGGACGACTGTCCACTATCTTACTGCGTGGACGACTGTCCACTATCTTACTGCGTGGACGACTGTCCAGTATCTTACTGCGTGGACGACTGTCCAGTATCTTACTGCGTGGGCGACTGTCCAGTATCTTACTGCGTGGGCGACTGTCCAGTATCTTACTGCGTGGGCGACTGTCCAGTATCTTACTGCGTGGGCGACTGTCCAGTATCTTACTGCGTGGACGACTGTCCAGTATCTTACTGCGTGGACGACTGTCCAGTATCTTACTGCGTGGACGACTGTCCACTATCTTACTGCGTGGACGACTGTCCACTATCTTACCTGCGTGGGCGACTGTCCACTATCTTACCGCGTGGGCGACTGTCCACTATCTTACTGCGTGGGCGACTGTCCACTATCTTACCGCGTGGGCGACTGTCCACTATCTTACTGCGTGGGCGACTGTCCACTATCTTACCTGCGTGGGCGACTGTCCACTATCTTACTGCGTGAGCGACTATCCAGTATTTTACTGCGTGAGCGACTATCCAGTATCTTACTCCGTGGGCGACTATCCACCATCTTACTGCGTGGACAACAATCCACCATCTTACTCCGCAACTATCCACCATCTTACTGCGTGGGCAACTATCCACCATCTTACTGCGTGGGCGACTATCCACCATCTTACAGCATGGGCAACTTCTTACTGCGTGTCCAGTATCTTGTGCGTGGGCGTCTTAATCTATTTGCTTTTCTTGTTGCGTGGATTTTGCCGCTGACTCAATGTAAAATCTTTCCGCTGACTCACTGCTCGAAACTTTTCACTGGCCCACTGTGTGAAACTTTCCAATGGCCTACTGTGAAACTTTCCATTGAATCACTGTGTGGAAACCTCCTGCTGACTCCTGCATGGAAACTTTCCGCTGACTCGCTGCGTGAAACTTTCCGCTGACTCGCTGCGTGGAAACTTTCCGCTGACTCGCTGCGTGAAACTTTCCGCTGACTCGCTGCGTGAAACTTTCCGCTGACTCGCTGCGTGAAACTTTCCGCTGACTCGCTGCGTGGAAACTTTCCGCTGACTCGCTGCGTGGAAACTTTCCGCTGACTCGCTGCGTGGAAACTTTCCGCTGACTCGCTGCGTGAAACTTTCCGCTGACTCGCTGCGTGAAACTTTCCGCTGACTCGCTGCGTGGAAACTTTCCACTGAATCACTGTGTGGAAACTTTCCGTTGACTCACTGCGTGGAAACTCCGTTGACTTACTGTGTGGAACTTTCCGTTGACTCACTGTGGAAACTTTCCGTTGGCTCACTGCGTGAAACTTTCCACTGAATCACTGTGTGAAACTTTCCGTTGACTCACTGCGTGGCAACTTTCCGTTGGCTCACTGCGTGGAACCTTTCCGTTGGCTCACTGCGTGGAACCTTTCAATTTCTCCTGGAAATACTAAGAACAGAAAGGAAAAGCATGAGATTACATGTTGGCTGGACAGAAACAAATCCCTCGGTGGGCGGACCCAGGGGGATTTTGAAAAGTATCTGAGGACCATCTCCCAAGAGCTTGGATCTGCTGTTGGGAGAGGCCTTTTTGAGCTGCTGAGCTTGCGGCCTGACTGTTGGAGAACAGATTTGGGATGTTTCTGGAACCAAAGCGTGTCACGGGTTTGTTGGATTCATCCGTGAACAGGGCAATTTTGTTTGAGAACTTCTCCATTGAAGATATGTCAGAACTGACTGGTATGGTTGGATCAGTGATGAGAGTTTAAAAATTTAGATAAAATTACCCTTTTTATTTGGTCAGTCTCACTTTGCTTGATCAGATAAGAGAATGTTTCCCCATCTATTAATGATAAGTCGGAGATGGTGGGGTGGATTTTTGGGTCGAATTTTGATGTGATCATGAGTTCGAACATCTAAGGGAACCAAAGAAGGCTAAGACAAACATGGTGTCGAGTGGTACTGAGAGGCTGGTACCCTGTGCGAGGATGTGTGTAGTGAGGATGTCTAGCATTGGGACGGATTGGCTGGGATCTTCGGATCCCTTGATCTGGAGAGGTCTGAGAATTATTTATCTAGAGAGAGGAGTTAACGGAAAAATGAATGCCGCTCAGGTAACCTTTGATGAACCCTACTTGGAGGCTCTTGATGTTGTTAAGATAAGAAATGAACGAGGTAATTGAAAGGAGAGAAAAATGGACACGTAGGATTGGAGGGACCTGAGAGAAACTGCTTGGACAATGGTATCGAGCGATGCTTCAAGGAGGGGTTTTAACAGGAGGGTTACGGGAAAAAAAATTGCGAATAGCAAGGTACTGGAGTTGGGAATTGGTCAGCCAACTTCCTGAATTTCAGCGAGGATCTGTCGCGGATGTTTTGGGACACTGGTGGCAGTTCCATGGCCAGGGTCGTTGGATGGCACGGGCATCTGTATTGCAGATGGAGGTGGGAGGGTTATAAACCGGGGCTGCGGATGTCGGCGGCAGCCTCACACTTGGGTTTTCCTCAGTGGTTTGGAAAGAAAAGTTAGCTGGATGATGGAAAAAAATGTGGGCTTTTACTTAGGTGGACTTAAGCAGAGAAAGGCTTGTGCTTATTTGTGCCACTGGAGCTGCAGGCCCCTGGACGTAGGTGGGGTTATAACCTGTTGGATAAAACTGTTGAAATGATTGGCCTGTGCAGCTGGATGCAGCCTCATGTTAGCGTCTGACCTGCAGTATGTGTACTGGTTCTACTGTGTGACTCACATGGCACTTTTTAGCTGAAAAATAAATAAATAAAACATGTATGGTGCGTGAAATGCCCTCCCTATTGGATAGCGTGTGCTTGGCTATGCTTGCCAGGTAATCATTTAGTTTGTGCCACCTGTGGGGGAAAGCGGAGCAGATAATTCCAGTAAAATGAGAAAGGCAATTGAACCCAGGATAAATGTATGTTTCTGGTTTTAAGGGTAACATAGAAATCTCCAGTCTAATTGGTGGTCTGGTTCGGCTGCGGGGAGCATGGAGAGAAAAGAAGGTCACGTAGAATTGGAGATTTCTGGGAGGAAACATTGCTGCTTAGGCAGTGGAGATATTAATCAGAGAAACTGACCTCCTGCGGGAGTGGAGGGAACGGCACTGCTGTAGCAGTGGAGATATTAATCAGAGAAACTGACCTCCTGCGGGAGTGGAGGGAACGGCACTGCTGTAGCAGTGGAGATATTAATCAGAGAACCTGACCTCCTGTTGGAGCAGAGGGCACAGCACTGCTGTGGTAGTGGAGGAATTAACCAGAGAAACTGAGCTCCTGCGGGAGCGGAAGGAACAGCACTGCTGTGGTAGTGGAGGAATTGACCAGAGAAACTGGGCTCCTGTGGGAGCAGAGGAACGGCACTGGAGATATTAATCAGAGAAACTGACCTCCTGTTGGAGCAGAGGGCACAGCACTGCTGTGGTAGTGGAGGAATTGACCAGAGAAACTGAGCTCCTGGAGCAGAGGAACAGCACTGCTGTAATAGTGGAAAAATTAGCCAGAGAAACTGAGCTCCTGTGGGAGCAGAGGGAACAGCACTGCTGTAATAGTGGAGAAAATTATCCAGAGAACCTGAGTTCCTGTGGGAGCAGAAGGAACAGCACCGCTGGGGCAATAAAGAAAATTAGCCGGAGAAACTGAGCGCCTGCGAGAAAGGAGAAAGTTAGATGGACAAATGGAGAAACATATTTGTGTAACCGAATGGGACTCTTATTTTGAAATGTCCATGCCTTATTATTGCAGGAGGCTCATTCAAAATCATGTGGGATATAATATACAAACTTAAATTATATAACATGTAATGATATAAACCACGGTGAAGAAAATGCTTTGCATGAGTGTGCCTTATTCATTGGTTCAAATGCTCTGAACTGAAGCATTCTGAAGCACTGATTTTGCAAGCCAGTATAATGCAAAACTGCACCAAATTCAGATTTTGAAATGTGAGATCTCACATTATTCAATGAAATCAGCCTTTGAATCTGCAGTGTTGTGAATTATGGTTTTTCATCCCCAAAATATAAGATGGCATACAATAATCATTGATACAATTGTTATACAATAGCCTACTGTAGGTATTGATGTTACATTTAAGAAAACAGGAGCTCCCAAATACATTGTACAGTTTGCACATATATATTTATAGTCGCAATGCGAGTATGGTCGCGCTGTGACCGAGCTTATGTGAGCATCAAGTTGAAATATTGAATCCAATGCAGTGATTTTCAGCGGATCCCAATGGCTGATTGTTTGGCATAACGTGTACTGTTGCACTGCATCATTTTAGTGATTTAGCCTCACGATACTGTCACTCGCTTTACCCGCAACGTATATTTATTGTTTATCACGGCGTTCGCGTCCTTGGTGAACACTTCTTGTGTGAAGTATCTGTCTGGATATCTGTAACGTTTGTACACAGAGACGAAAAGACATCAAGAAAAGCTTGATGTGTGCAATATACGTTATCTTAAAACAGGGACTGTTGTAGTTCTCCCTTTGCACTGCTCTCGCAGCTGACGCTATCGTCATGGCGCCAATGCACCACGTTACAAAGCATCACTTATTGAAGTTTGTGAATCGATTAGAATTGTTAGAAGACACTCACGATTGTGGATCGTCAAACACAATTACATCTCAGAAAAGAATATTTTACCCGAATGCTGATGGAGCGGCCGCTTTTAGGTAGCTTATAAAGATTGTATCATTGTAGAAATGCGTTGGCGCGTGTAGATCCGTGTAGACAGCGTGAATAGGAGGCGGGTGGAGCGAACTGCAAGAAATGCCATCTGTGCTGATGAACTGTCAACAAAATGGAGGTGAGACGGCTGCGTATATACACCTCTTTGTTGATTAGCTGAGTACTCTCCACCTGTGTCAATTATCTGAACATGCTCCTCCACCTGTGTCAATTATCTGAACGTGCTTCTCCCGAACTTTGTTAATAAAACATCATTTAGTAGAGTTTCAGTAGACTGGTAGGGTTAGGGTTAGAATAAGGTGACATGTAGTTGCAATGTTACTAATAGTCAGTAGGACTCTTATGAGAGTTAGTTGACATGTAGGTGCAACGTTACTTATAGTCAACAGAATGTTCAAAAGGGACCATCAAAATAAAGTGTTACCAAAAGAGCAACTGAACCCATGTTCTCAAATCTAGTTTTAAAATGTTAAAGGTATGGGTGACCATATTTTGATTACCAAAAACCAGGACACTTGGCCCGGCAATGAGATAGGCAACTCAAATGATACTCGAGTGCCGGTCAATTTAATGGCCCGATGGAAAATAATGAAAACCAGGACATTTCCATCCCTTAATAAAAAACAGCCAGGACGGCAAGGACAGGACTTGAAAACAGGACATGTTCTGGGAAAACAGGACGTTTTGGTCACCCTATTAGAGTTTTGTTTTACTTGCAACAGCCTAAACATTCATGGTTATCTTTCATAGTCCTTGAGACATTTTGGATTCAAAGATATCTCTGCGATAGATTGTTTATTAGCGCCATCCTTGATCGAGCAGTCCTAACAGAGGCATACAATATTCCCATCTAATAGGTTTGTCGTGTTAAACAATGAGATATTATTATTTTTCTCTGCAATAGTTAAGAGATCCAGTAAAACAAGCAGGCGGTTTGAGGTGAGGCTGGTAAGACGGTCAAAAGACGATTCATGAATGCACATTCAAGCAGGTCTTACAAAAATCACAGACACCCCACCTTGAGAAACACATAATTGTTACTCCATCTGCTGCGGGTGGGGCACCATTTTAATACACGGTGATGTCTCAGTTTCTGTTGTCCCAACCTGACGGATCTTTTCCATCTTCAGGGTTTTGATGAATTTACTGTGGAGACAAAATGTGCAGATTTAACTTTAAAGGGTTTGGCAAAGGCCACTTTGTTTTGCCTAGAAGAACGTGATTGGATCAAAATTCCAGGAAACAACAAACAAATGATTTTCCCAAGAATTCAACCCCCTCTAATCAATGTACTGAAGAAAAAAAAAATATATATATTATTTTTTTAACAATATTAATGACTCACTTGGTTATTTTAGGACAAGCTGCAGACATTCTATAAAAAAAGGACGGTATTATTTTTATTCCAGAGCTGTGTGAACAAAATTGTCCAGTGTTGTGGCTATGCTCAAGGCGATGGCTCAAACAACCCGCCCTTTTCCACATGGCAGACCAGTTTGTGGGCATTATGAAGGAAATTGAAACATGAATCATTCCAAACTTCAATCAGCCATTAACCAGAGCCAAAATATGATTTTATATAATGAATGTATGATTCTGCTGTATGTAAAATCATTGCAGAATTTGAATACTATAATTACAGAAAAAAATGCTGATTGCCAAGATGTAATAAACTATGTTGGAAATTCATTGGTATGGTTCAAATCATACTTATCTGACTGTTATCAGTTTGTAGCAGCAAATGAAGAGATTAAATGAAGTACAGTATGGAGTACCTCAAGGCTCAGTGCTAGGACCGTTGCTTTTCACCGTGGTCATGCTATCCTTGGGAGATAACATTAGGAAGCATGGCGTTAGTTTTCACTGTTATGCTGACAATATTCAGCTCTATATTTCTTTGCAGCCTGATGAAACATACAGGGCCCTATTTTAATGATCTGAGCACATGGTCTGAAGCACAAGGCACAGGTGTTTTAGGGTGTGTCCGAATCCACTTTTGCTGGTTTAACGATGAAAAAAGACAGTCTGCATGCCAGATACGTGGTCCAAAAAGGTTGTACCTCGTCTCTTAATGAGTCATGGTGTGTTTTGGGTGAAACGTGCAATAAACCAATCAGAGTCTCATCTCCCATTCCCTTTAAAAGCTATAGATGCGCTCACACTGTGGCGGATTCGCTATTTACATGGTGGAATATAGAAACCCTCAACCTGCTGAGTCAGTTTAAATTTGTGTATTGCCACGATTGGTTAAATAAGTAGCCAGTCATTCATCATTACTGCAAACAGGTAATTCTGATACACACAATGACTATCCATTATGACATGTAGGCATTTTTATCTTTATGTACACAATAATGTACATAAACGTAATATTTTAAGTGTGTGTAATAGGCAAAGTGTGTTGTGCACACATCCTTACAGAACAAAAGAAATGCACTTGCATCACAGACTGGTTTATTAAAATCACAAACGTTTTATCAACAGATTAGCATGACATTACATATTTAGTCACCACTGATATTGATATTGTAATGCTATCATCCTGATGATGTCACAATAAAACCAGAACACAAAAGTTATTTTCTATAACATTATTAAACAAAGGACTCGGCTCTGAGGTAAATGCGTCTTTCTGGGTCTAAGGTTGTGTTTTTAGACTTTGATTGGTTACACTTTGGCTATGAAGCAAAGGCACTTGCAAATCTGATAATATCCAATCACGGATAATGAAGAAGCTGATGGATAGGGACATGATCTTAACAGGCCATCATAACATTCAACACGTATTAAGCACTTTAAGAAGATACCTTGTGTGTCCTAAAATTATACAAGTAAAAATCAGACCACTTGAACTCAAATTATAAAACATAATAATTATTAAATATTTTGCACAGCCATTTAAGTACATCCTTCCAAAATATCAGCGTGTATAAATATATTTTCATAACAAATGATAATCTAACTAACATTAAACATAAAAACTAATATAACAGCATGACATGCCATATTCTCAGTAGTCCTTATAGATACATTTGAAAAACAAAAAATGCAAGAAAACTCCATATTTACTGATTCAGTGCGTATGAAAGGACAGGTTTTCCATGCATTTGAGTTATAACAACTAAACCAATCAGGTAACACTTTTCATTAAGGTCTCATGTGTTAACATTAGTTAATGTATTATCTATCATGACTTAACCATGAGCAGTACGTGTGTTACTGTATTTGTTCATCTTTGTTAATGTTAGTTAAAACAAATCCAGCTGTTCATGGTTTGTTCATGTTAGTTCACAGTGCATTAACGAATGTTAACAAGATTTTAATGCATTAAACAAGGATTAATAAATACTTTATAAGTGCAGTTCATTATTAGATCATGTTAACTAATGTAGTTAACTAATGTTCACTAATGACCATTATTCGAAAGTGTTACCAACAATCAGCTTGTCTATTAAAATCACTGCCCTGATGTTCCTTACCAAAATTATAGAGAGTTTGATGGGAGGAAAACCAGCAGAACATACATTTCATGAACTCTTCCTCTTTCACATTCATTATATTCAATAAAACATTCTGCACAACATCAGAGTCTATATGAGAAAACAATGACAGCAAGAATAATTGCAGACAATTAACAGCTAAAATTATGACACATATTTACACGATTACCCGGTCAAATTATTTAGGCATTATTAAGAAGACGGCGCAAAATATATATGCTACAACAACAAAAAGAGAGTGCTTGAATGTTTCCTTCTAGATCCATTTAAGGAAGTGCTTCTGATCCTCAAGGGCTAATCAGCTTAACTGGTACAAGACACGCCCACACACACTGTGCTCTAATTGGTTCCACAAGCTGTCAATCGGTTCAATGGTGCGAGTGAATCTTCCTTGCATTAATTGAGTATTTCAATCAGTAACTCATAGTGTAGCTGTTCAGTTTTACCGTACTTGCAAGCGCTAGTGGACGGCTGCAGGTTGAGAAGGACAGACGGATGGAGGTGTCGCTTGTTACATAAAGCAGTGTTTATGCTGCTAAATTTGAGTGGGCGTCAGAAACAGTTGAATCATGTCTGGAGAAAACTTTGGAATTGGTTTAATATGTGACGGGTGTCACACAACTTGTGGTTTGTGTTCTCACTCTTGGATGGAGTCTGCCGGTCTGAAGCAGTTCAGAACTTCCTGTAAGACAGAGCACACAGGGTTACTTTGTTAGGGTCACCGCATTAATAACGCTCCAGAGACTCTCCACTTGTGTTTGATTCTGACATTAGCATGTAGCTAAGCTAACTAATTAATGCTGTAAGTGGAAAAATACATATTATTAAATATTATTCCTGCCCATTTGTAATTATGGGGAATAAATAAATAAACAAACACACACATAGGCACGCACACACACAGAGACACATCCACCCACACAAAGACATAAAAACACATAGAAACACACATATTCACACAGAGACACAAACACACACACATACATCCACCCAGACAAACAGACAGGAAGACAGACATATATATATATATATATATATATATATATATATATATATACATACATATACATATACACACACACACACACATGCAAGCACACAAAGAGGTGCACACACAGAAACACAGGCAGACGCACATACACACAGAAACACATCCACCCACACAAAGACACAAAAACACATACAGAAACACACATATATATACACAGAGACACAAACACATACATCCACCCACCCACACAAAAAGACAGAAAGACAGACAGACAGACAGACAGACAGACAGACAGACAGACAGACACACACACACACACACACACACACACACACACTAAACCTACCCATCACACACAAACACACACTAACTCTACCCATCACACACACACACACACACTAAACCTACCCCTTAACCTACCCTTCACACACACACACACACACACACACATTGGGTTTTCATGTTTTATGGGTACATTCCATAGGTGTAATGCACTTTATACTGTACAAACTGTATTTTCTATCCCCCTACACTGCCCCTGCCCCTAAACCTACCCATCACAGGAGACATGCTGCATTTTTACTTTTTAAAAACATCACTTTTTCCTCATGGGGACCAAAAAATGTCCCCACAAGGACAAGGATTTTGGATATTGCCATCTTTTTTTGGGGACATTTTGTCCCCATACCGTAGGGATTACCAGTCCACACACACACACTCACACACACATATATCCACTCACACACACAAACACACACTAACCCTAACCCTTAACCTACACATCACACACACACACCGAGACACAACAAACCTGGTTCTCGTTTGATTCCTCTCTCTCCTGCGCCTCATGGAGTCGTTTGCTGGATAAGGCAGGAATGCTGGCTATCCGGGAGGGTTGCCAGCGCTGAAGAGGCGGGGCCGCTTGACTTGATCCTGACTAGACAGCGGCGTAAAGCTGTTTCTCCTCAGCAGAGTGGGCGGCAGTTCTTGTCTGCTGCTTCCCTGAGAACACAAAGTAGGGTGAACACTGTGACAAAGGCTGTAAAGGGCTAAAATGAGGCTTCTTGCATACAATATTGACACAGAATTAAACCGGCTGTTTCTGCTATTGTACCTCTTAGACTGTTGTGTAAATTACATCTGTTGTGATTGGCTAACATCTTTGCATGAGAAATGAAGGTGTTGGTGTGTAAATGTGGGAGGTCATATATAATGTACACATGGTTTTGACACTGATCATTTCTGAATAAGACATTTTTGAAAATAGAAACCGGAAAAAAAAAAAAAAAAAATTCAAGTACTTTTAAGATTTAAGTACAACTATAAGTACAGAATAAATTTTTTTCACTCATTTTAAATAAATACAGGTGCTGGTCATATAATTTGAATATCATCAAAAATTTGATTTATTTCACTAATTCCATTAAAAAGTGAAACTTGTATACTATATTCATTCATTACACACAGACTGATACATTTCACATGTTTATTTATTTTAATTTTGAAGATTATAACTGACAACTAAGGAAAATCCCAAAATCAGTATCTCAGAAAATTAGAATATTGTGAAAAGGTTCAATATTGAAGACACCTGGTGCCACACTCTAATCAGCTAATTAACTCAAAACACCTGCAAAGGCATTTAAATGGTCTCTCAGTCTAATTCTGTAGGCTACACAATCATGGAGAACACTGCTGACTTAACAGTTGTCCAAAAGACGACCATTGACACCTTGCACAAGGAGGGCAAGACACAAAAGGTCCTTGCAAAAGAGGCTGGCTGTTCACAGAGCTCTGTGTCCAAGCACATTAATAGAGAGGAAAAGGGAAGGAAAAGATGTGGTAGAAAAAAGTGTACAAGCAATAGGGATAACTGCACCCTGGAGAGGATTGTGAAACAAAACCCATTCAAAAACATGGGGGATATTCACAAAGAGTGGACTCCAGCTGGAGTCAGTGCTTCAAGAACCGCTAGACGTACGCAAGACATTGGTTTCAGCTGTCGCATTCCTTGTGTCAAGCCACTCTTGAACAACAGACAGCGTCAGAAGCGTCTCACCTGGGCTAAAGACAAAAAGGACTGGACTGCTGCTGAGTGGTCCAAAGTTATGTTCTCTGATAAAAGTAAATGTTGGGGTCCCAGAGTCTGGAGGGAGAGAGGAGAGGCACACAATCCACGTTGCTTGAGGTCCAGTGTAAAGTTTCCACAGTTAGTTATGGTTTGGGGTGCCATGCCATCTGCTGGTGTTTGTTCACTGTGTTTTCTGAGATCCAGGGTCAACGCAGCCGTATACCAGGAAGTTTTAGAGCACTTCATGCTTCCTGCTGCTGACCAACTTTATGGAGATTCAGATTTAATTTTCCAACAGGACTTGGCACCTGCACACAGTGCCAAAGCAACCAGTACCTGGTTTAAGGACCATGGTATCACTGTTCTTAATTGGCCAGCAAACTCACCTGACCTTAACCCAATAGTAAATCTATGGGGTATTGTGAAGAGGAAGATGCGATATGCCAGACCCAACAATGCAGAAGAGCTGAAGGCCACTCTCAGAGCAACCTGGTCTCTCATAACACCTGAGCAGTGCCACAGACTGATCGACTCCATGCCACGCCGCATTGCTGCAGTAATTCAGGCAAAAGGAGCCCCAGCTAAGTATCGAGTGCTGTACATGCTCATACTTTTCATGTTCATACTTTTCAGTTGGCCAAGATTTCTAAAAATCCTTTCTTTGCATTGGTCTTAAGTATTATTCAAATGTGGGATTTCCCTTATTAGTCAGTTATAATCATCAAAACTAAAAGAAATAAACTTTTGAAATATATCAGTCTGTGTGTAATGAATGAATATAATATACAAGTTTCAGTTTTTGAATGGAATTAGTGAAAAAAATCAACTTTCTGATGATATTCTAAGTATATGACCAGCACCTGTAAATAATTCAATCATTGCATAAATCAAAATAAATCATTTAATTCATAAAAATAAATCGCAAATTATAAAAGTCTCAACATAAAATATTATATAAAAATATGCCATTATTTAAATTTGTATTATTTAAATTAATTTGTATTAATGGTTATATTAATAATGAAACAATTTAAATTAAATATATAAAATGGAAATAATAAAATTGTAAAAAATAAATATATTGATTTAAATATATAAATACACACACACACACACACACACACACACACATATATATATATATATATATATATATATATATATATATGTATATGTGTGTGTGTGTGTGTGTGTGTGTGTGTGTGTGTGTGTGTGTGTGTGTGTGTGTTTATACATTTAAATCAATATATAAATATGAAAAAATTATATATATATATATATATATATATATATATATATATATATATATATACATATATATATATATTTTTTTCATATTTAAATCAATTATTTTTTATTAACAGTTACTTTAACACAGACAGAAATTAGATTGAAAGAAGAAATTATTGAATAAAAAAAAAAAAGAATAATTAAAATCGTCATATCCAGACAGTATGAGTCTCTTCATGAGGTTCACCTATAATATACATCACAGTATGTCAACATATTACATCAAACTCTTTTAGTTCCTAAGTGTTTTACGATATGGGCGTCTGTACCGGACGCTGCCGCCCATAATTACAGGGAAAGAAATGACATGCTGATCTCATCACAACCAAGAAAAGAACAAAACAAGCCAGAAGCCAGAAGCCAGAAATACAGAGAATCTCAGGGCTGTATTGTCTCTCTGAGCGCAGTCCTGTGGTCTGTGTTTTTCAGGCTCACTGTGAGGGTGTCAAACTCACACCTACACTGCAAAACACAGCACAGTTTACGAGCGAACTCTGCGGCATGCACGCGCTGACAGTCAGCCTTTAGTTTTCCGTTAGAGGAACAGTTCAAGAGGTTATTCTTGTTTGAGGGCTCCTTTCAGCTGCTGATTTACTGAAGCTGTGTTTGTGTTGGACAGACGGCTCGATCATAGACGCATATGATTCCAAAAATATCACATGCAAAATAAACATGCAGAATCATTCAGCACAAAAAAAAAAGAAAAAAAAATTGTATGAAATGGTGGTAAAAACCAAACGATGTTCAAGAAATAAACAAAAATAGATTTCTCTGAAGATGAGAAACAGCCTGTTAGTAAATGGTTGATGCTGCTTTGACAAACGCCAAAAATCTGATAAATGTTATATATTTGCTTACGAGAGGTCTGTCCCGGTGTGTGTTAACAGCTTCTACTTTCAGGTCAAACATGTCAACTTTACAGCCTGTAACAGGAAGAAAACAAAAAACAATAATGAAAATTATATATATAACATAACATAAATGATATGAGGATTTTTCTCTTTTTTTTTACTTTTAATATTTGATCTAAATTCTTTTCATTTATATAAATATATATTAAAAACATTCTGTATAAAAACAATTATTAATAATGTTTCAATTAATATTTATTTAATTTAAATTTATTTATTAGTTATTTTAATAACGTAACAATTTAAATCAAATATATAAAATGTAATACAATTTAAAATATATATTATTTAAAAACACACGCATATTATAGAATTGTTTAATTATTATTTCTTATATAATTTATTTAAAATTAACTTTCAATTTGATTAATAGTTATTTTAAAATGTAAAAAAATAAATAAATGTGAAATGTATTGATTTTAATAAACAATGTATATATACATACATATTTTGAATAATTATTTATTACTTCTAATTTAATTTATTTAATATTAATTAAATTTGAATAGTAATAGTTATTTTAATATGGAGGACATTTAGATAAAATATTTAAAATTTAAATAACAAAACCATACAAATGTACTCCTATTCACCTAAAAAGATGTAATAAAACTATATGTATAATAAAAAGTGAAATGTGTATATACATATTATATATATATATATATATATATATATATATATATATATATATATATATATATATATATATATATATATATATATATATATATATATATATATATATATATATACACACACACACACACACACACACGCATACACACTATTATTTCTTATTTAAATTATGTAATATTTACTACTAATTTTATCAATACTTATTTTAATACGGAAGCAATTTAGATCAAATATTTAAAAAGTAAAAATTAAATGTGAAATATAACAAAACCATACATTATACATATTCATATTTACCTAAAAAAACAAAAAGTAAAATAAAACATACACATATTTATATATATATATATATATATATACACACACACAGGTCCTTCTAAAAAAATTAGCATATTGTGATAAAAGTTCATTTTTTTCCATAATGTAATGATAAAATTACAATTTCATATATTTTAGATTCATTGCACACCAACTGAAATATTTCAGGTCTTTTATTGTTTTAATACTGATGATTTTGGCATACAGCTCATGAAAACCTAAAATCACAAAAAATTAGCATATCATGAAAAGGTTCTCTAAACGAGCTATTAACCTAATCATCTGAATCAACTAATTAACTCTAAACACCTGCAAAAGATTCCTGAGGCTTTTAAAAACTCCCAGCCTGGTTCATTACTCAAAACTGCAATCATGGGTAAGACTGCCGACCTGACTGCTGTCCAGAAGGCCATCATTGACACCCTCAAGCGAGAGGGTAAGACACAGAAAGACATTTCTGAACGAATAGGCTGTTCCCAGAGTGCTGTATCAAGGCACCTCAGTGGGAAGTCTGTGGGAAGAAAAAATTGTGGCAAAAAACGCTGCACAACTAGAAGATGTGACCGGATCCTGAGGAAGATTGTGGAGAAGGACCGATCCCAGACCTTGGGGGACCTGCGGAAGCAGTGGACTGAGTCTGGAGTAGAAACATCCAGAGCCACCGTGCACAGGCGTGTGCAGGAAATGGGCTACAGGTGCCGCATTCCCCAGGTCAAGCCACTTTTGAATCAGAAACAGCGGCAGAAGCGCCTGACCTGGGCTACAGAGAAGCAGCACTGGACTGTCGCTCAAATTTTGCATGTCATTCAGAAATCAAGGTGCCAGAGTCTGGAGGAAGACTGGGGAGAAGGAAATGCCAAAATGCCTGAAGTCCAGTGTCAAGTACCCACAGTCAGTGATGGTCTGGGGTGCCATGTCAGCTGCTGGTGTTGGTCCACTGTGTTTTATCAAGGGCAGGGTCCATGCAGCTAGCTATCAGGAGATTTTGGAGCACTTCATGCTTCCATCTGCTGAAAAGCTTTATGGAGATGAAGATTTCGTTTTTCAGCACGACCTGGCACCTGCTAACAGTGCCAAAACCACTGGTAAATGGTTTACTGACCATGGTATTACTGTGCTCAATTGGCCTGCCAACTCTCCTGACCTGAACCCCATAGAGAATCTGTGGGATATTGTGAAGAGAAAGTTGAGAGACGCAAGACCCAACACTCTGGATGAGCTTAAGGCCGCTATCGGAGCATCCTGGGCCTCCATAACACCTCAGCAGTGCCACAGGCTGATTGCCTCCATGCCACGCCGCATTGAAGCAGTCATTTCTACAAAAGGATTCCCCACCAAGTATTGAGTGCATAACTGAACATAATTATTTGAAGTTTGACTTTTTTTGTATTAAAAACACTTTTATTTTATTGGTCGGATGAAATATGCTAATCTTTTGAGATTTTGGGTTTTCATGAGCTGTATGCCAAAATCATCAGTATTAAAACAATAAAAGACCTGAAATAATTCAGTTGGTGTGCAATGAATCTAAAATATATGAAAGTTTAATTTTTATCATTACATCATGGAAAATAATTAACTTTTATCACAATATGCTAATTTTTTTAGAAGGACCTGTATATATATATATATATATATATATATATATATATATATATATATATATATATATATATATATATATATATATATATATACACTCACCTAAAGGATTATTAGGAACACCATACTAATACTGTGTTTGACCCTTTACTTCAGAACTGCCTTAATTCTACGTGGCATTGATTCAACAAGGTGCTGAAAGCATTCTTTAGAAATGTTGGCCCATATTGATAGGATAGCATCTTGCAGTTGATGGAGATTTGTGGGATGCACATCCAGGGCACGGCTCCTGTTCCACCACATCCCAAAGATGCTCTATTGGGTTGAGATCTGGTGACTGTGGGGCCATTTTAGTACAGAAGAAACCAAGAAACCAATTTGAAAGGATTCGAGCTTTGTGACATGGTGCATTATCCTGCTAGAAGTAGCCATCAGAGGATGGGTACATGGTGGTCATAAAGGGGTGGACATGATCAGAAACAATGCTCAGGCAGACCGTGGCATTTAAATGATGGCCAATTGGCACTAAGGGGCCTAAAGCGTACCAAGAAAACACCCCCACACCATTACACCACCACCACCAGCCTGCACAGTGGTAACAAGGCATGATGGATCCATGTTCTCATTCTGTTTACGCCAAATTCTGACTCTACCATCTGAATGTCTCAACAGAAATCGAGACTCATCAGACCAAGCAACATTTTTCCAGTCTTCAACTGTCCAATTTTGGTGAGCTTGTGCAAATTGTAGCCTCTTTTTCCTATTTGTAGTGTAGATGAGTGGTACCCGGTGGGGTCTTCTGCTGTTGTAGCCCATCCGCCTCAAGGTTGTGCGTGTTGTGGCTTCACAAATGCTTTGCTGCATACCTTGGTTGTAACGAGTGGTTATTTCAGTCAAAGTTGCTCTTCTATCAGCTTGAATCAGTCGGCCCATTCTCCTCTGACCTCTAGCATCAACAAGGCATTTTCGCCCACAGGACTGCCGCATACTGGATGTTTTTCCCTTTTCACACCATTCTTTGCAAACCCTAGAAATGGTTGTGTGTGAAAATCCCAGTAACTGAGCAGATTGTGAAATACTCAGACCTTCCCGTCTGGCACCAACAACCATGCCACGCTCACAATTGCTTAAATCACCTTTCTTTCCCATTCTGACATTCAGTTTGGAGTTCAGGAGATTGTCTTGGCCAGGACCACACCCCTAAATGCATTGAAGCAACTGCCATGTGATTGGTTGATTAGATAATTGCATTAATGAGAAATTGAACAAGTGTACCTAATAATCCTTTAGGTGAGTGTATATATATATTCAACTGTCCAATTTTGGTGAGCTTGTGCAAATTGTAGCCTCTTTTTCCTATTTGTAGTGTAGATGAGTGGTACAGTGGTAGTGTAGATGAGTGGAAAGAAAAATATTTTTTTTCTTTCATTTGTGAATGAAAATGAACACATACCATAAGCCACTGGTGTCAGCTTCATGACCGCATGGAGGGGGCACTTCAGATACGGCAAATCATCTGAACAACACAAGCACATTTAAATATGAGAAGATCATATTAATCATATTTATTTGATTATAAACACATAATTGAGTCAAAGGGTTTGTGCACGGAGGGGTTCTGCTCAGGGAAAAATCAAACTTTATCCCAGTTTGTTACAGGATCACTTATTATTTTAACACCAGCAGCAAGAAACCGACATACTCGTGTCTCTCATTATTTGTAAGTCACGAGAGCCCAGCTATGATTTGATTTGTGACGCACCAGCGCTCTTGTCCAGGAAGTAGGCGAGGAGGCAGCGCATGACGGCCTGGTGGCAGATGACCAGCACGTTGCCTTGTCTCTCCAGCTCCATGATAACCGGCTCCAGCCGCTGCACCAGGTCCTGATAGGACTACGGCAAGAGAAGAAGGACACAAATGGCTTATTTATAGTTGACATATTAAACGGAGACAGGAGAAAGTATTTCACGGTGCACTTCAGCTTTAAGTTCAGTCAGTGGACTGATAACGGGAGGTGAGGAGTCAGCATATAGGAGAAGTGGCTGACTTAATTAAGTGGTGTCAGGATAACAATCTCTCCCTAATTGTCAACAAAATCAAAGAGGGGATTGTTGATCTAAGAAAAAGGCAGGAGACAAACTCAGCGCTGTCCATTGGTGAGAGTGAGCGGTTTCAGATTCCTCGCTGAAGATCTCACCTGGTCCCACAATATTACAAAGCTAGTCAAGAAATCACGTCAGCGCCTACAAATCCTCAGTAACTTCTACAGGTGTGTGATCGAGAGCGTCCTCAGGATCCATACAGGATCATAAGGCCCTACAGTGGGTAGTGAAATCTGCCCAAGCAACAACTCAAACGGGCATTTTTGCCTGATATCTTGAATTGTATGGCCATCCTAACTGCATTCTATAGGCTCCATCAATCAACTGTATGAAATACTGTAAGATGACCTAAAGAGGTCTGGGACGGGGCAAGTGCGTTAAATTGTTAATTTTTACTAATTAAATTTGATTAATTTGGTGAATCTGTATTTATCTTTTAGAAATTAATTAAAAAAAAATTATCATCTAGTAATGACAAACAACTGGAAAGGTCAAGAAAAAAAAAGTAAATTCATTAGCAAAAACTGTCATAATGGTACACTGAAAACTAAAATGGTGAAAGAAATTGCTAGTAAATTTCACAAAGAATTACAAAGAAACAGCAAGTAACACACTGAATTGAACGTGAAATTGATGTAACAAGACTGGAATAGTATTTTACTATAAAAATCTTCAGTGTACATACCTCTCCTCCTGGGTATCTGTAATGGTACTTGTCCTGGTCTCTGAGAGAATATTCATCCGGGTACGTTTCTTTTATCTTTTCATATGTCATTTCCTCACAAATGCCCTGATAAACACACATTAAAAATGCCACTTAACAAACAGCACAAACATTTCTCCATCATCAATTCAGATTTGTTGCAATAACATGATTTTGTTATGGATGTATGATATATCGGTCACCATATCGGTATTGGCCGATAAATGGTCATTTTTAATGTTAGTGTTATCTGATGAGAAAATCTGGCTGATATAGTAAAGCTGATAAATAATGAATTACTTCCTTTAGCTGAGACACTTCAGATGAGCACTGTTCAATATGATGGGTTTGAATTGCTTGAAATATGATTGAAAATCACTTTCAAACAAAGAATTATCGGTTATCAGCTTTCATATATAAATAATTTTCGGTTATTGGCTTTCAAACAAAGAATGATCAGTTATCAGCTTTCAAACAAAGAATTTTTGGTTATCGGCTTCTAAATATAAAGAATTTTCGGTTATCGGCTTTAAAATATAAAGAATTTTCAGTTATCGGCTTTCAAACAAATAATTTTTGTTTATTGGCTTTCAAATATAAAGCTTTTCGGTTATCTGCTTTTAAATATAAAGAATTTTCAGTTATCAGCTTTTCAAATATAAAGAATTTTCGGTTATCGGCTTTCAAATATAAAGAATTTTCGGTTATCGGCTTTTAAATATAAAGAATTTTCAGTTATCGGCTTTCAAACAAAGAATTATCGGGTTATCGGCTTTCAAATATAACGATTTTTTGGTTATCAGTTATCCGCTTTCAAATATAAAGAACTTCCGGTTATTGGCTTTCAAATATGAAGTATTTTTGGTTATCGGCTTCTAAATATAAAGAATTTTCGGTTATCGGCTTTCAAATATAAAGAATTTTCAGTTATTTGCTTTCAAATATAAAGAATTTTGGGTTATTGGCTTCTAAATACAAAGAATTTTTGGTTATCGGCTTTCAAACATAAAGAATTTTTGGTTATCGGCTTTCAAACATAAAGAATTTTTGGTTATCGGGTTTCAAATATAAAGAATATTTGGTTATCAGCTTTCAATCATAAAGAATTTTCGGTTAACAGTTAACGGCTTTCAAATATAAAAAAAATTTCGGTTATCAGTTATTCTCTAATAAAAACAGTGGCGCGTAACTCACAGCATCGATCTCGTTGAGTATTTTCCACTGCTCGTATGGGACGCCCAACTCCTCCGCGGTCTGGATGGTGCGTCTGAGCTGACTGGTCCAAACCTTCATTTCTGGGATCTTCTGGTTTTCCAGGAACCCACGCAGGGCTTTAGAAAACTAACACAAAGTGGGAAAGACGTTAACAAGCCACCAAATATTTCTCACCTGTTTGTGGCAAAGGACTGGATAAGAGCATGCTGGGAATCGTCTCGGTTACGTATGTAACCCTCGTTTCCTGAAGGAGGGAACGGAGACGTACGTCGGAACTGACCGACGAATTGGGATCTGCTTTCAGAGACCGACCTACTTCGAGTAATTAAAAACGAGCCAATGAACATTGGCATGCGATCACGCATTCCATGCACCGCTCCGCGTCGTGGGTATAAATAAGGAAGTGGAAATGCCGCATACCGTTTTTAACTGAGGAGCCGAGATAAGTGGCTCGGGCCATTAGCTGAAGCACAGCACCTGGCGACGGGACGTACATCTCCGTTCCCTCCTTCAGGGAACGAGGGTTACATACGTAACCGAGACGTTCCCTTTCAGTCGGTCACGTTCGGCGTGAAACACGCCCAGAAACACGCCCAGAGACGACAGAGGGAGCTCTTTCGAGGGAAAGACACGGGGCTAGCCGAGTAGGGTAGCTGTTACCGTGGAGAATACACATATGGACCCCAGCCTACACACACGTTCCACAAGCATACGGGTGCAGGCCTAGCGTCAGACGGCCGCCACGTCTGACACTGAAGGGGTGACGGAGGAACTCACAGGGTTAGCCGTTTCCGGGGAACACAACTGGAGCAGAATAGACGCACATATCCGGCCCAGAGGGCGGGAGTGGCGTATGCAAGCCGACACTAGAATGGGCACTTAGCGCTGCTGGCCACTGAGGGCCGGCTCTACACGGAGGGTATAAAATCTAGCGAACGTGTTAGGTGTCGCCCAGCCCGCAGCTCTACATATATCTGTCAGCGAGGTGCCTTGAGCCAAAACCCAGGAAGAAGCAACACTCCTTGTTGAGTGTGCTCGCAATCTCGAACGGGCAGGTACGTCTTGGGACTGGTAAGCCAAGGCAATGGCATCCACTATCCAGTGGGCCAACCTCTGCTTGGAGACAGCCTTTCCCTTCTGCTGGCCTCCGTAACAGATGAAGAGCTGCTGTGAGGATCTGAAGCTCTGAGTCCAGTCAACGTAAGCGCGAAGAGCGCGGACGAGACATAACAAAGCTAGGGCTGGGTCTGCCTCCGAAGGCAGCGCTTGCAGGTTCACCGCCTGGTCCCTAAAGGGAGTGGTAGGAACCTTTGGCACGTATCCAGGCCGTGCGTGTTGGCGGCCGAATTCTAGGCACGATTCTTCGACCGAGAGTGCATACAGGTCCCCTACCCTCTTGATTGTAGCCAATGCAATCAGGAGAACTGTCTTCATGGACAGGATTTTTAGCTCAACAGACTGCAAAGGTTCAAATGGAGGACCCTGAGCACCAGGGCTAAGTCCCAAGAGGGTATCGAGGTAGAACGAGGAGGATTTAGTCTCCTCGCACCTCTGAGGAACCTGACAACTAAGTCGTGCTTACCTAAGGATTTACCATCTACTGCATCGTGATACGCCGCTATTGCTGCGACGTATACTTTGAGGGTGGAGGGAGACAGCCTTCGATCCAACCCATCCTGCAGGAAGGAAAGCACAACATTAACCGAACACTTCCAGCAACACTAGGCGAACAGGTTCCACTTCAGAGAGTAGAGGCGCCTCGTAGAGGTTCCTGATGCACCTCCGGAAAGAAAGGTACTGGGGCGGGGCGCTGTCCGTCCCGAGATACCAATCGTCCAGCTGCGAGCGTTCGGGACACGGTGGAGGGTTCCACTCGAGCCCGACACTCGCAGTGGCCCGGGAAAGCATAGCCGTGAGCTCTGGATCAGACTCGAGCAACGCTGCCACACCCGAGGGGGGCAACTAGTGAACGACCGGTATGGGTTTTTCTATAGCCGATGCCGATTTTTAAAGGTCGGGGGCAGCCGATGGCCGATATGTGCAGCCGATTTTTAGGGCTGAAATCTTGAAGTTTTCGCCTTCATTTGCATGCTAAAATAATAACACTAATAATAAGTGGATGCACAACATTTCTAAACTTTACTTAATTTATTGAACACCGACTTTAACCATATCTCGAATCTTAATTTCGTGAACTGCACTGTATTAAAATAAAATATTTATCCAAAGTTAACCAAACAAATCAATAAACTGACTAAGTATATATATATATATATATATATATATATATATATATATATATATATATATATATATATATATATATATATATATATATAAATAAATAAACATGGCTATAAATGCCATTCCCATTCTATGAAATGCATCTATACACTATATCTAATTTGCATAGTAATGTGTTTTTAGGACAATATGTAATGTAAAAATATGTATAATAATTGGAGTAATAAAAAGGAATATTTTCATAAGAATATCCAGACAAAACTGTATTTTGTCAGAGAAATTCACTAAAATATAACCTCTATTCTGGGTCTCAGGAGAATATTTCTGTCTCGTGCAGAGAGAATCCAGCTTTTATATTTATTTAATGGATTTTATCGCCTGTATAGCCTCGAGTTTCGCGAGCCTGCATTAACTCAGCACTGAATAAAAACTCGGGTCACGTTCAGGAGATCTGGCTGCAATACTGCAAACACACATTGTAAATAGACGGCGCTCTCCAGAGCGCGAGCACAAATGTGCAAATCTGCCCAATCAATATTGAGCCAGTATATTATTACATCACGCTTCTGCTTGCGTTTGAGAGTGCTTCAGCTTTGTTTATATTTTCCGCGAGCCTCCGCTGACTGCGCACGACCGGTCACTCTCAGCTTTGATTTCATTTTTGCCGCGCGCACCCGCGTTGAGTATAAACAAGGCTAGCCTGTCTTACACTGTTCTGGGCTGCTCCAGGAGTGAGGACAGCTCTGTGTTTCCGAGCATGATGCTGTCTGTGAGCGGGGCAGAGTAACGTAGCCCTCGCGCTCAATCCCGCTGCAGTGTTTGTGAGAGCTGCTTTCTCCACCCCACGCACAGAGTGACATTCTCTGACTCCGATACAGGAAAAATCAAACAGAGCTTGTAACTTTGGGGGTAATATGTTAGTAAGCAAGCTGCTGATAGTTTTCGACTACAGTCCTTAAAGTTATCTGCAAGCATTATGCCAGTTCCAGACGGTTCCACCGCACCAATAACACGGGGCTGCCCGCGGAAGTGCCTGACTATAAATCGGCGCTACTAAACACGGATATCGGCCGATGCCGATATAATGAAAAATGACAAATATCAGGCAACCTCTAGGGGCGAAACCTCATCCCCAGAGTCCATTAGCTCGTCCCCCGATGCAGCTATCGATAACGTGTCCTCAGCAGGAGCCCCGAAAGTAACGGGTGGCCCCCCATGGGAAGGACCACCGCGATCTTCCAGGAACTGCACCGGCGCAGCGGAGGGGGGAGGGGCCAGAGGAGCCTGTTGACTCGGCGGGGTTGCCCTGACCGTCACCCTCAGATCTCCACAAAAGGCATCAGCCAAAGTAGCAGCCCTCTGCTTTGCAGCGGGAGGACCACTAGATCGGGGGATGCGCAATGGGACTCCACCCCTTCTGAGGTATTGGAGCCTAGACCGTATCACTGCGATGGTCATATTCGCGCAGTGCGAACAAGAGTCATCCACAAAAGCCGCCTCTGCGTGCTGAACGCCCAAACACGAGAGACAGCGATCGTGTCCGTCAACTGGGGACAGAAACCGACGGCATCCAGAAACACACGGTTTGAATGACATCTTAAAAAAGACACAGGGTCAAACTGTGTTGCTCTTTAGTTAGAGAAAAAAAACGCTCCGACAGTGCCGAGGCACACAGGGGAAATGGCCGCGGCTCACAGCGGTTCAAAGATTCAAGCCCGCTGTGAGCACTCAAGGAGGAAACGCCCAGCGAGCTGAAGTTCTCCTCCGGACTCTCGTGACCACCGCTGCAAGGCACCGTCACACCGACACTCGGAACAGGTAGCTCATAGAAAAAACTCTTCGTAGGAACACCAGGAAAACTGAATGCTCGGCTCCGAAGTTGAAAGCGGTATGCGGCATTTCCACTTCCTTATTTATACCCGCGACGCGGAGCGGTGCGTGGAATGCGTGATCGCATGCCAATGTTCATTGGCTCGTTTTTAATTACTCGAAGTAGGTCGATCTCTGAAAGCAGATCCCAATTTGTCGGTCAGTTCCGACGTACGTCGAACGTGACCGACTGAAAGGGAACAACACTTACTGACTACAGGGTATTTGCAGATTTTTTTTAATCACATTTAAAGGGGACCTAATCTAAGGGGACATCTTCATGTTTCTTTAGTGTGTAATGTTGCTGTTTGAGCATGAAAAAGCTCTGCAAAGCACAAACTCCCTCCAGTGAGAGCCAACCAATCAGAGCAGAGTGTGCTTTTCCAAAGGAGGGGCTTCATAGAGACAGGAACTAAACCAAGCGTTACTGACAGACTGGGAAAAGAGGAGCTCCAACGATGGAGAATATGGGGGAAAAATCATGTATTTTTGAACATTCAAACATGAAAGCCTGTTCTAGTAGAGCCCAAAATCAATGCATTCTAAATGGGCACAATAGGTTCCTTTTAATCAAAATAACTGCCCCCTTCCTCTTCTCTTTTCTGATGACAAATGCAGGGCAACCTGTCACTCACATGTGAGTCACCAATAGCAAACCACAACCATCCAATCAATTCTCCACTGACAAAATCAAGCCCTGGCTTACATGCGGCATGAAACAGAACTTGCAAGTGTCCTTTCTTCTCCATTGTGACGTATATCTGAGTGAAACGGCTTCTCAAACAAAAACAAATGTAGGGCAGGGCTTGATTTTGTCCGTGGGCAATTGATTGGATAGTTGTGGTTTGCTATTGGTGGATCTCATGTGAGTCACAGGTTGCCCCGCCCTCATCATCAGAGAAGAGATGTCGCTGCAAGAGGGAGGGGAAGTTCAAGATTACGAGGCACATGAATTAAAAAAAATAATGATGTGCACAGATAAATCATTTATAATAAATACTGTAATATTCCATTACATTTTTGTTTTTTTAATTGTCAATTTTGATTTTATGGTGACTTTAAGGACCTCGGGGAACTTTTTTGTCTACAGTTACGAAATGCATAATTACCCAAATGCACACATTTGAACAACTCTCAGGTTTGATCCATAAACAAAACAGTTATACTTTAAAGAAGCCGTATTCAATTCCTCCATCCATGAAGTGAAATGAAAGGAATACCTCTTTTCCCCTGGTGGAGAGCTCAGAGTCGCCGCCGATGCAGCCCTGGACGTTGTGCTGGCTCTCGCCGTGGCGGCAGAGGTAGATGGAGTGTTTCTGAACGTGAATATTCATGAGGTAGTAGACGATCTTACTCTGGATGTAATCCTGAACTCGGTTCACCAGGAAACGCTGGCCGACGTTAATCACCTGGATGAAGGACAGGTCCCTGAAACAGCCCGGAAAAGATCCGTGGTAAACACGCCATGAAAATGTCTTTCCAAACAGCACGAATCAAACGGTTCAACATGTGGCTGTGGCCTAATGCTTGGGGACATACATAGAAAGAGAGTTACTAAAATCACAGTTGTGTCTTACTATAGTCCACAGTTTCTACATTTCATCATCTACAAGGTGTGCCAAATGAAAAACAAACAATGTTATATAATCTCAAGATCAACGTGTACTTAATAACCTACTGCAATCCCTCCTCTTGTTTATAAAGTAAAGCAATGTGTACACTACAATTAATAAGAATAGAGAAATTGATATGTGGTTTAGTAAAGGACTTACTTAAAATAGGTGGTGTTATAGTAGGTTGCACTATTGATTTATTCATGGATAATAAGCTTCTGCTACAGTAACTGTGTTAATGCAAAAACTATAATGATAACAGCAGCGAGAAACAATACTGTTGGAATCACTTTCAGAACTTTTTTTTCTCCAGCTGATGAACGATAAAAACATTGACAGCCAATCAGAATCCATCTTGCTTGAAAGAGTTTGAACATTTAAAACGACAAAAAAAAAAAAACTGCAGCACACACTTAGAATAAACATTTGTATCATTATAGTTATGGCTATAATTATCAATATAATACTTGGTGTGAACAGGCCTTTAAATAAAACAATGATTGCAGTCCTATCTGTAAATTTGCAGGCAACTGTTAACAAAAACTGCTTTTGTTCATTAAAATACAACTGAAAAAAAATAATAATAATAATAAATATATATATATATATAATATATATATATATATATATATATATATATATATATATATATATATATATATATATGTTCCAAACCTGTATGAGTTTCTTTGTTCTGCTGAACACAAAAGAAGATATTTGGAAGAATGTTTGTAAACAAGCAGATCTTGCCAGCCATTGACTACCATAGTGGAAAGAAAAATATTACAGCAGTCAATGGCTGCCAGGGAACATTCTTCCAAATATCTTCCTTTGTGTTCAGTTTTTGGGTGAACTATCCCTTTAACTGAAATAAAAGTTTGAAGTACTAAAATTGAAAACTCATATAAATTTTTTTTTTAAACTGAATAGAAATATATTTAAAAAAACATTAAAATAACGAAGACAACAAAACTCCTGAAACATATACACATTTTGTAAATATATGAAGTGAATAACACTGATGATCTCTTCATCCCGGCTCCTGTTAGTGGGTGGGATATATTAGGCAGCAAGTGAACATTTTGTCCTCAAAGTTGATGTGTTAGAAGCAGGAAAAATGGGCAAGCGTAAGGATTTAAACGAGTTTGACAAGGGACAAATTGTGATGGCTAGACGACTGGGTCAGAGCATCTCCAAAACTGCAGCTCTTGTGGTGTGTTCCCGGTCTGCAGTGGTCAGGATCTATCAAAAGTGCTCCAAGGAAGGAACAGTGGAGAACCGGCCACAGGGTCATGGGCGGCTCAGGCTCATTGATGCACGTGGGGAGCAAACACATGGCACCAGCAGACATGCACTATGGGAAGAAGGTAAGCCGGTAGAGGCAGTGTGATGCTTTGGGCAATGTTCTGCTGGGAAACCTTGGGTCCTGCCACCCATGTGGATGTTACTTCGACACGTACCACCTACCTAAGCATTGATGCAGACCATGAGCACCCTTTCATTGAAATGGTATTTCAGGTAGGTTCAGGAATGGTTTGAGGAGCACAACAACGAGTTTCAAGTGTTGACTTGACCTCCAATTCCCCAGATCTCAATCCAACCGAGCATCTGTGGGATGTACTGAACAAACAAGTCCGATCCATGGAGGATACATTTTGGGTGAAATAACCATTTAAGCACTTTTACAGCAGAGAATCAAAGATAATCCAGCATGTCTGAAGGCAAAGACAGCGTTAATGTCCGTGGCTCTGTCTGTAAGCACTACAATGGGGTTGAATTTCTCAAGAAAGATTATTTTGCGATTAAGCCAAAAGCTATGCCAGAGGAATTACAGAAATGCCTGCGACTGTCCAAACTGTCCTTACAGGGTTTTCAGAGATTCTAGGTTGATATTTGAACAGCCACATCATTTTAACATAACCTAATCAACTAGAAGGTATATTAATGATGCATTATCATCATTAAACAAAACCACATGCTTACAAATGAACAAAATCCACTCAGCAAACTGAAACGGCACTGCTCTCTGCTGGAGGCTTTCTGACATAACATCAGAAAAGACTGTTCAAGTCACAGATGAAGTACTTCAATATTATCATATAGCTTCCCAAAAATGGTCAAATACAATGAGAAGCTATTTAGTTTTTATCAAAAAATAAAAAAATAAAAAAAATTACTCAAGGGAAAAGATCGATCAGGTTCTGGATTATGTTCTGGAAAAATAATAAATGGATGGCGAGATGCTTTTGAAATGAAAATGTAAACTCACTTGTCATGTTCATCAGGATCTAACGGCTTATATGTGACTTTGTAGCACTCGATTCTCTTCAGGAAATCCTCCATCACGCTCTCTCTGTGTCTCTCAGGATAATCCGGACTGGAAACCTTCACATCCTAATCCCAAATGAATCATATGTTATGACTCCGTCTCCTCAGTTTATCACACACACACACACAAGGTCCCATCTGAACACTGATAATGACTGACATTAGCTTGTGTATAATAGACATGTGTGTGTATATTTTAGGTGTTACTTTTAATTTGTTCAACATTTTCAAAATCAATAACAATAATTTAAAATAGTCTTGCAGTGTGATTATTTTTATTTAAATTTACAAATATGTCCATACAGTCTCAATTAATATGAGCGCATAAAAGCTGCATAATTATAATTAAAAAAACAAAAATTGTCTGATTAATTACAATTAAAAACACTTTTTAAATATATTTTATAATGTAATCATTATACAGGGAATCTCCAAATTAATGTAGAAAACAACAAAAAGACAGTATATTTTAAATATTTGTTGTAATGGCATTGTGGCGAGGTGGACGAGCTCCCTCATGAGAGGACCCGGTGTGCCTCACAGGAGACGCTCAGCACCGGTCTCGCTCGCTCCTCCCACGTCTCTCGCTCCTCCCACGTCGCTCGCTCCTCCCACGTCTCTCGCTCCTCCCACGTCGCTCGCTCCTCCACGTCGCTCGCTCCTCCACGTCTCTCGCTCCTCCCGTCTCGCTCCTCCCACGTCTCTCCCACGTCTCTCGCTCCTCCCACGTCTCTCGCTCCTCCCACGTCTCTCGCTCCTCCCAGCATCTCTCGCTCCTCCCACGTCTCTCGCCTCCTCCCAGCATCTCTCGCTCCTCCCACGTCTCTCGCTCCTCCCACGTCTCTCGCTCCTCCCGTCTCTCGCTCCTCCCACGCTCGCTCCTCCCACGCTCTCGCTCCTTCCAGCATCTCTCGCTCCTCCCACGCTCTCGCTCCTCCCAGCATCTCTCGCTCCTCCCACGTCTCGCTCCTCCCACGTCGCTCGCTCCTCCCACGTCGCTCGCTCCTCCCACGTCGCTCGCTCCTCCGTCTCTCGCTCCTCCCACGTCTCGCTCCTCCCGTCTCTCGCTCCTCCCAGCATCTCTCGCTCCTCCCACGTCTCTCGCCTCCTCCCAGCATCTCTCGCTCCTCCCACGTCTCTCTCGCTCCTCCCGTCTCTCGCTCCTCCCACGTCTCTCGCTCCTCCCACGTCTCTCGCTCCTCCCACATCTCTCGCTCCTCCCACATCTCTCGCTCCTCCCACGTCTCTCGCTCCTCCCACGTCTCTCGCTCATCCACCTCGCATCTCTTTATGAATGCAGGTCAGTATCACTCATGCTAATACTGATACTGATGTGTCTATGAAATTGATTCCCCCCAATTTTATACATTAATTATAGCCATTCAAGATTACAGTGCAATCGAAAGCTATTCTTTTTTTTTAGCTTTGTTTGAGCTCCAGAAGGAAACACAACGCACTAAGAGAGAAGATAAATTATATAATTTATCTTCAAATTCTATACGTTTTCACCCCGGCTCTTTGTGCGTCGTGTTTCCTTCTGGAGCGTCAGTGAATGTTTCAATCTTTGTTAATAGTTGTGTTTGAGTCCTCAATCGTCCTCAGTGTGAAAAGATGATCTCAGAATCATACAGTCACTGCTGGAGAGGGTTCAAATACACAAAAGATGCTGAAACTGAAGAATGTGCAGGACCTGGAGGATTTTTCTGAAGAACACTGGGCAGTTTAACTGCTCAGGACAAACAAGAGACTCATGAACAACCATCACAAAAAACACACACAGCCGTGGATCATCAGGGAAACACACACACACACACACACACACACACACACACGTCTGGTTCACTATCTTTGTGGGGACTCTCCATAGACGTAATGGTTTTTATACGTTACAAACTGTACATTCTTTACCCCTACACTGCCCCTAAACCTACCCATCTCACACACACACACACACACACACACACACACACACACACACACACACACACACACACACACACACACACACACACACACACACACACACACACACACACACACACACACACACACACACACACACACACACACACACACACACACTAACACACCCACACACACACACACACACACACACACACACACACACACACAACACACACACACACACACACACACACACACACACACACACACACACACACACACACACACACACACACACACACACACACACACACACACACACACACACACACACACACACACACACACACACACACACACACACACACACACACACACACACACACACACACACACACACACACACACACACACACACACACACACACACACAGCCCCTAAACCTACCCATCACAGGAAACATTCTGCATTTTTACTTTCTCAAAAACCTCATCCTGTGTGACTTACAAGCCTTTGAGAAGTGGGGACCGCTGGCTGGTGATCTCAGGTTTTACTATCCTTATGGAGACAATTGGTCCCACAATGTAATATAAACAAGGACACACACACACACATTGTATTGTGGACTGTATGTAAACATTTTTATGTAAAATATCTTATTCAGGACAGCACTAAATAAAACTAACATGCATGTTGTGTGATCTCTCTTATTTAGTTAAAATGATTCACTTTTTTACACAGATTCTGCAAGCGGTTCACTTATTTTTTCTTGCAACTGTATTTAAAATGAATTTTATATTATAAACAATTATTTGCATTCGTTAACACGTTAATTTTGACAGCACTAATTATAATACAATGACAACTCAATTTTGCAAAAACATTTCATGTCTTCCACCTTCAACATCCTATGATATAACAGCAGCGATAAGCAGATGATATTAATTGTAGAATGTGAATATATTCTGCATTGACACTCACCAGTATGTTGGCAGCAATGACTTCTGGGTCGTCACAAAGTGACTCGACAAAAAACACCTGGAAACAAAAGCAAGAACAATCCCATCAAAGACTGTCTCAACGTTTCTTTCCAGGTTTATAAAGACTGCAGCAAGCCGACGGAGGTGCTTTCTGTTCAGTGCTTCTCCAGCGTAACCTGACGACTGCGGCATTACAAACAACTGCTAATATTTCAGAGAGCGACTGATGCTCACGGACCTTATACGCGTTCTCCTGCGCAAAACTCAGGATGAGGTTCCTTCTCTCTCTGGTTGTGTTTGTGGCATCAAAAACCTGACAGAGACACGAGCACATCACACAATGAGAAATAAATAATTTACATTACATTTCTGATCAAAATGAAGTGTAGAGAACATCTCAAATTCATCCAAAATGCATTAATGCTAGAAAATGTGACTTCAGACATCCATTAAACATCTGTAAAACACCATCTGAATAAAAGAGACATTTGACGACCTGATGCATGATGATCTAATGATGTTAGTCATCATCTGGTGCAATGATATTTTAGTATAATTTATATACTATTGAAGTATATACACCAATCAAGCATAACATTATGATTAATAACACTGATTATCTCTTCATCACGGCTCCTGTTAGTGGGTGGGATATATTAGGCAGCAAGTAAACATTTTGTCCTCAAAGTTGATGTGTTAGAAGCAGGAAAAATGGGCAAGCGTAAGGATCTGAGTGCGTTTGACAAGGGCCAAATTGTGATGGCTAGGCGACTGGGTCAGAGCATCTCCAAAACTGCAGCTCTTGTGGGGTGTTCCCGGTCTGCAGTGGTCAGGATCTATCAAAAGTGCTCCAAGGAAGGAACAGTGAAGAACCGGCCACAGGGTCATGGGCGGCCAAGGCTCATTGATGCACGTGAGGAGTGAAGGCTGGCCCGTGTGGTCCGATCAAACAGACGAGCTACTGGAGCTCAAACTGCTCAAGAAGTTAATCAGTGTATTTATCATTTGATAAAGTTTTTCCATTTAATATTATATTATTTTAGACTTATTTTAATAGCTTTTTTTAATAGCTTTAGTTGTAATTAACAATAACAATGCTGATCTGATGGCACTATATAAACAACTGTATATTTATGCAACACAAAACATGTAAATAATATATCTTCTATTAGATGAAGAAATTCTAGTTTCAGTAAAACGTGTCCAAAGAGCAGAACTTACAGCGATCTGCCCTCCCTCCTCATTCAGGTAAGACTTCACATCCTGTAGAGCCACGACGGCGCACTGTCTGAGAGAAGAACACATCATCAGACCAGAACCAGAATAATCACATTTAACTCACAGGAACAGAAGATGATGCTGACTGACACGGACTCAATTCATACGCACTGGTCTGAGGAACCAAGATTTGTCAAATCATTTAAAGGGGACACACTGTGCTTTTTTCCATGACTTTCTTTAGTGTGTGATGTTGCTGTCTGAGCATGAAAAGTCCCTCCAGCAAGAGTTATTCTCTATATCAGTGTCAGTGTTTCTGAACTCCCTGAAACGCCTCCATTGTAGTCTTGAGATTTCTTCCGGGAACGAATACGTCACTATATTCCTCATTTAAATAATTAATATGCAGAATAAAGACGCGGCGCTAAAACACACTAGCAATGTGCCACAATATAGATTTTTAATTTGATCTTTTTTTTTAAAAACATAAGCAAAACATGCAAATTACAAACGATATGACAAAAACAGTGCTTTATTTTCAGCTACAGTGGGTCTATTTAACAGTAGCAAGTCAAGAAATAAATCAAAAATCTAATATAAATAAAAAAACTGCTCAAACTTCACTCTATAAATTAACTATAGGCTACACTGATTCTTAATAAATATATTAAAGTTGTTTAGCCATGGGGTGGTTTTCTATTTTTCATTGTTTGATTAAAGGGTTACTTCAGTGATTATCATTAAGCTTAGTATCAGTAGAAACCCAGGAGTATATTCAAATTATCGTACTTTCCCTCCTCATATGACCCTGAGACGAGAGAATTATGTATTTTATTTCTGGAAAAATTCCTCAGATGATGCAAATATCGTCATTTTGTGTCATCGGAAGAGTGTTTGTCCAGAGGCTAAAGACTACAGCCAGCAGGAGGCGCTATTTCCACATGTTTTCAACATCACACTCACAGCACTCGGCTCGGGAGCTGCGGAGATTCATGTAAACGGAGAGGTGGAGAGCAAAGTGAGTGTTTCAACTGTTCAGATGAACTTCCTATGAAAGTTAAGCTTCCTTAACTTTTTTTACCTCAGCTCATGTGATGAATGTAATCCGATCCTGCTGCGTTTGTGCCGTGACACTCAATCGGCTCACTCGCATTATATCGAACAGACACGTTCAGTTTTTAATTGTAGTGTCTCTAAATGAACTGATTTTCTGAAAATGAACGCGGTGGGCAAGTGATCCAGTAAACCTGTAGCCGTGCCTAGAGTAGGGCAGTGAAGCAGTGCATTCTGGGAATTGTTGTCTTTCATCCCCATGAGACAAAAATACATTTTGTGTGTTTTCTCAGTCTAGAAGGCACCAAATTCAACAATAATTTCACATTTCTACTACATTAATGACCAAGTTTAAATACAGATTCATCTTCCCAGCGCTGAAGTACCCCTTTAACATTAAATCACACAGAATATGAAGACCGGCCCTTTAAGACCTCCACGGAACAAATTCATTGTAACACACGATTTCTCACTCAACTCTGTGTACGTTCACTAAAGACATACACTACTGTGTTTACCTGAATACTCGCCAGGACGTGCATTTTTACATTTGTTTGACCATTGAAACACAATAATCCATGAAAGAACTGAATCACGATCGTATGTTGTCTGAAAGGCGTGTGCGCTTCAAGTCAGAGCATGTCCCGCGCCGCGCTGTTATTTCTCTCATGCGCGCATGTTTCTGTTGCTTTCTTTGTCGTGCGCTGCGCGAGTATATTTAACTCTTCTGCTTGCGATGTTTAGTGAACGGTGGAAGCAGAGCTCTGCATTATCTGGTAATGTTTTTGGGAAAGTATGCATGTTGACAGCCCTATGTCAAATTTACGAGAACATTTTTTTTTTGAAAATTTAGGTCAGAATCTAAATCAAGGCTTTGTAAAAGGTGATCCAACTCAAAACGTCCTGCCCTGAAACGTCCTGTGGTTTCAGGCGAGTCGTTCTGCTGTAGTAACTTCCTCTTGTGTGTGTGTAATGTTGGGCTGTGTTTAAACTGTACACAGACGCTGTGGATACTCACTTCCTGATTTTCATGGCCTCATCATTGTCATGACGGAAGAAGTCGTAAGACTTGTACGACTGTACCGCCTCGCGTCTGTAAACGCCCAGGTTAAAAACTGACAGAAACACACAACTGTTACGAACACAACAGTCTACTTCAGAGTAAAGACCGGTTCACACCAAGAGCGATGATTATTAACAATAACTATATTAGTGATCAGCAGGATCACTCTGTTTATTAGAAGCGCGTGCTTGTCTGTCACTTTAAATGCTCAAGATCGTTGAAGCAGGAGGGATTCTGATTGGCTGTCAATGTTGTTATCGTTCATCAGCTGGAAAGAATCGTTGTGTAAAGTCTTTGTGACATTATCGTTATAGTTGTGGTCTGAACTCTGATGTTCTTTTACATATAGATTGATTTCAAAACTCTATATTAATTGTTATAGTGATCGTACTTGGTGTGAAACAAGATGTTAAATCATGCTAGTGAAAGTGCTAAATCATGCTAACAAGATGTTAAATCATGCTAGAGAAAGTGTTAAAACATGTTAACAAGATGTTAATTCGTGCTAGTGAAAGTGTTAAAACATGCTAACAAGATGTTAAATCATGCTAGTGAAAGTGCTAAACATGTTAACAAGATGTTAAATCATGCTAGTGAAAGTGCTAAATCATGCTAACAAGATGTTAAATCATGCTAGTGAAAGTGCAAAAACTGCTAAAAAGATGTTAAATCATGCTAGTGAAAGTGCTAAAACATGCTAAAAAGATGTTAAATCATGCTAGAGAAAGTGCTAAAACATGCTAACAAGATGTTAAATCATGCTAGAGAAAGTGCTAAAACATGTTAACAAGATGTTAAATCATGCTAGAGAAAGTGCTAAAACATGCTAACAAGATGTTAAATCATGCTAGAGAAAGTGCTAAAAACATGTTAACAAGATGTTAAATCATGTTCGTGAAAGTGCTAAATCATGCTAACAAGATTTTAAATAATGCTAGAGAAAGTGCTAAAACATGCTAACAAGATGTTAAATCATGCTAGAGAAAGTGCTAAAGCATGCTAACAAGATGTTAAATCATGCTAGAGAAAGTGCTAAAACATGCTAACAAGATGTTAAATCATGCTAGAGAAAGTGCTAAATCATGCTAACAAGATGTTAAATCATGCTATCAAGATGTTAAATCATGCTAACAAGATGTTAAATCATGCTAGTAAAAGTGCTAAAACATGCTAACAAGATGTTAAATCATGCTAGTGAGAGTGCTAAATCATGTTAGCAAGACGTTAAATCATGCTAGAGAAAGTGCTTAATCATGCTAACAAGAAGTTAAATCATGCTAGCAACATGTTAAATCGTCTGTAAACTCTCACCTTTCGTGGGAACCCCGATCCAGTTGAGGTAGCGCGTCAGCTTCTTAGATATGTATGTCTTTCCTCTGGCCGGAAGGCCGATCAACACGATCACGGTGCGCGAGTTGGTCATGTACGACGCCCATGCTATGAATCAAGACACGCACACATGGTTTACTTTCAACAGTTTTCTTCTCAGTGCAGCACAAACCAGTACGATGACATCAGATAAACGGCTAAGTTTATACTCATAACAGGCCCACACATTTCTCTGCTAGAGAAATATATCAATGTTGTTGGTGTAATAACTTTTTTAAATAAAATATTGTCTCAGAGAGAGCACACATGCCGTTCAGTGCTTCAGATATTCTCAGTGATGGGAAGTGACAATTTCCTGTATCTCACATAATTGTGGGAGAGAATTCCACCAATTTAAAGGCAAAGTATGGTACGGTAACAGAGTTGACGCACGGTTTATGGACACACATTTATACAAATAATTTTTATTTTATTTTTATTTAATGTTGTAGAAATAGGAAAATTACTATTTGGGATTTTAATAATAAAATTAAAGGAAATATTAGCAGTAAATAAAATATTTTGATTACACAACAATGACGGAGAATTTTTTGTTGTTGTCAGACAACAAGAAATCACGATTTTCAGCTGTACAAGACACTTTTTATAGAAAATTGAAGAAACCCATGTACCACTGCTGTTTTGAGCCAAATACCCAGCAGACAATCCATATGCATCTTTATTTATTATATACACATTTGAGCACCTAATGCATAACAATTTTTGATGGTTAAAGTTACTTGCAGCATTTAACATAAATGCTTAGATTCTTTTCAGCATTCTAGGGTTTTTAACTTGCACATCCTTTCTTAAAAGGTGCACTATGCAACTTTTCCGTCCGCTAGAGGGCGCCTGTTCAAAACAAAGGCATAGTTTGATGATGCCATGTTTGAGCGCAGCATCTTGGGACATGTGGTCTTCACCTCACAGCCAGTGGAAAAGAATCGGGATAGGACTCGGACAGAAATCATGTTGATGGATGCGGTTATAAATGTTACTGTAGTGAGAAGCAGAGCAGGGGCGAGTGTTGTGGAGCTGAGCAAGGCCGCCGGAGCGTCTCGCTATTTCGCACTTTCCACTTTTCCGGTCATGAGTATGAGGTAACGTAGCTCTTTATATTATATTAGATACATTTGAGTGTGTTTAAAATGATGTTATGACGTTACTCTGTGCGTTCGTTCGGCGGCTGCTGTGACACTGGTTCACACTCCAGTGAGAGTAAAGCTTTTCTGCCAAATAAAACCGAAAACCGAGGGTAACACAGATATGACGCAACTGACAGGTGACTCCCTCAGACGTCTCGGCTCCTTGGTTAAAATAGCAATTTTCTCACAATCGTCAAATAGTTGGAAACATTTGGGATATTGTAAGAACTCAACTGAACAAAATATATAACACTGGCCTGGTGGTTTTTGGTTATTTTACTGCAAAAATACTACATAGTGCACTTTTAAACGGACACGCCACTATTTTGTCCAGAGGCTAAAGACTACAGCCAGCAGGAGGCGCCATTTCCGCATGTTTTCAACATCACACTCACAGCACTCGGCTCGCGGAGCTGCAGAGATTCATGTAAACACAGCGGTGGAGAGCAAAATGAGTGTTTCAACTTTTCAATGAATTCTATGAAAGCCGCGAATTCCGTGATTACTTCAGCTCATGTGATGAATGAAATCTGACTCCTGCTGCGTTTGTGCCGTGACTCTCGTTCGGCTCACTCACATTATATCGAACAGACACGTTCAGCTTTTAATTGCAGTGTCTGTTCTCTAACTGAACTAAATAATTGCATTACTACGAAAATCAAATCAACGGAAGGGGCGGTGCCACGGTGGGAAAGTGAACCAGAAAACCAGTTTGGGAGTGGCCTCGTTGGGTTGGGCAGCGAAGCAAGTGCATTCTGGGAGTTGTTGTTTTTCATCCACATGAGACAAAAATACACGTTCTGTCTTTTCTCAGGCACCAAATTCAAAAATAATTTCACATTTCTACTCATGGGCGTCGGAAGCAAATAAACTGAAGGTGGGTCCTCTCTCTCCGATTTTTTTTCACTGGAGTAACGCTATATGCCATTTACATTAAATACAAATATACTGCTGTTTACTAAACGATTGATTGGGCCAGACAATATTACAGAAATCACTGAAATTTTCACTGCAGCAATAGTGTAGGGGTAAGGCACATGGCATCAAGTTTTGACGCAAATCGATCTGAGGTTCGAATCCGGCTTTTGCCGAACTCGCTCTACTCCCTTTTCCCATCACATATCAGATAGGAAAGGCATTTATTTTCAATAAAAATGAAGTTAGAAAAGTGGAAATAAAGCGTCTAACGTGTTTAATAATAAGTGTTTATCGGTTAGGGGTAGGTAAACAGACATTAATTAGAGATGATAAAAGTGATTGGGTCCATTATCATTGGTCGTAAAAAGTGGGTGGGTCTTGTGTCCCGCACACACACAATGGTTCCGACGCCCATGTTTCTACTACATAAATGACCCAATTTAAATACACATTCATCTTCCCTGGGCTGAAGTACCCCTTTAACCTACCATAAAAATTATCTATATGTTGTTAGAGAAATTTGCACAAATATACTGTCCTCCATTGCTGGGTCTAGGTGTCTGGGATGATCACACGGGTGTTTCTGTGATGTTTTGGGATGTTGTTAGGTGGTTTCTCTCTATGATATTCTTGACTATTCATCGATATTGTTACTCTGCAGAAACAGGACCCGTCACGCCTTCCAACTGGGCTTTACATTCCTTAAAAATACTGTCTGGACGCAAAGCCTCAAATTCCAATCTGATTTCCTTTCTCTTTCAGCCAGAACGAACAAGTTAAAGCTGAACTCTGCTCTGGGTTGGTTCATTTTGTTAGTCTTGAAAGTTCCCACTGCCAACTAAAACAAGAGCCCTGTATGTTCCACACAAGGATATAAATTGTGTTTTTACATAAATATACATTCATAACCACATGAATACACAGTCCCTTATGATACAAAACAGTTTGCAAACCAAAAGGTTACCAGCTAGGTTGAATCCCCACAAAGGTTGATCCACCATTGGCAATTTGATAAAGACACAAGGTACTAAAATTAGCACAAATAATAATAACTCACAGCATTTCTTCTCATTGACTCTGGGCTCCGCCTTCTTGCTGTCATTTGAACTGTCCATTACTTTTACGTGCAGCTTGACGGACAGGTGTGAGGGTCAGCACAGGTGATCAGAGGTCATTGGAGGTCAGTCCACCTGCGCAGGTAACACGTGACTCAAGATTAGATGATTAACGACCTGGGATTATTTCACATTTGCTGCTTTATTAAGTCTCCGAGAGTTAGTAAAAAACAAAGCTGCATTACTCACTCTTCTTCGGAGAGAACTCAAACGCACGGCACATCTTCCATTCAAACTCAGTTAAAATGTGTGTGTGTTTTTTTTAAGAGCTCTGGGCAGAGAAGATTTGATGTGACCGCTGCGATTCAGGAAGTGTCTGTGTCTGGTGGAGCTGCCCACAGCAAAAGATCCAACCCATAGAAAAATAATAAAAGCTGGAACTGCGATTACGCATTAAAGAGTTATAAAATGGGCGGGGTTAGCGGGACGGCTCTTGTCCGTGATTGGCCAGGTACGATGGGTGTAAATAATAACTATTTCATCTTTACTTTTGATTGTGTTTTTTTCATATTCGATGACATTAATGTTTCTCAGCATCATTATTCAGGAGCACAAAAATGTCCAGAACACGTCTGGGGGGAAAAAACGTTTTCTATTGTCACGTTAATTTTCACAGCGCTGATCATTTTGGAGTTGAGAGCGGTGCGCATTTTTATTTATATGCCATGTAAATATACATTAAATTACTATTTTTTTTCTTTCATTTAAGTTTTGGTTTACAAATCATGTCCTCAGTAAGGAGAATTCAATAACGAGAGAGCCGTAAAGCGCCCCCTGCAGGAAGAACTTCTCTGTGCTAGTAATAAGATAGTTCATTTGCCGCTAAACGGTCTGAACCAATCACTGCGATGAACACGCTAGGGGCGGGTTTTAGTGAGCTAATCTGATTGGATATACTTAGCGTCAATCAGAACGTGTGACGCACCAGTGAAGCAGACACGTTTTAGATGTTTTAATTCCATAAAAAAAAGTTATTTTATGGGATTAAAACATCTAAAACTTTATGTATAGGCTTTATGTATAATAGTTGTTGTATATCATGTTGTTTAGTCTTATATGATAAAGACATTGTCAAGTCACCTTTATTTCTGCAGTGATTGAAAGGCTTCAAGATTGTATCAAAGCAGCTTTACAGCGATAAACAGGAAGATAATGATTCCGTGATGCAAACAGAGTTCAAATCTGCCCTAAAGCAGCTCTAAAAAGACAATAATGTTTGAAGAATGTCATATACACCTAGGATGGCTTGAGGGTGAGTAAATCATGGGCTAATTTTAATTTTTGGTGAACTAACCCTTTAAGGCTAATACTGTGTGACCTTTTGTAATAACACCAGTCATTTTCTTCGCTGTAAAAAAAATATATTGTTGGTTTGTCTTAAAAAAGCGAGTAACCTGGTTTCCTTAAAATGTTGAGTTCATCTAAATAAAAAAATTGAGTTAATACAATGAAGGAAATTGGTTTAATAAATAGAAACTCAAAATATGATTGTATCTGAACCACATACATGTTGTGATAAATCATGAAAATTGCACAATTTGGCATATTCACTGCATTATTACAAATAAAACACACAATTACACAATATGTTTACAAAATCTTGTAATAATATTTTAATAAAGGGTGATTGATCGATTCTGAAAAATGTTCATTGTATTAACTCAAAAAGTTAATTTCAATTAACTCAAAATTTTAAAGCAACCAGGTAACTTATTTATTTATATATATATATATATATATATATATATATATATATATATATATATATATATATATATATATATATATTATATATATTTATTTATTTATTTTATTTTTACAGTGTAGTTGTTTTATTATTAAAGTTATTATAGCTTTGTGTGCTTTTAAAAAACTATTTTTAAAGCTCTGAATTTTCCTAAGATTGATAAAATTCATCCATTTGTGTATATAAATATTTGAGAAGTAGAAGAAGAGCAGCAACAAAGATATATCTCTGTCGCCAAGCCAGCAGCTCATAAATTTGCATCTTTTTTACCTCGATTGCAAATCCCTCAGCAGGGCCTGAAACGACTTTAGAAAGCCGCCCTGCGCTGGTCTGCATCTGCACCGACTGCCAAAGGAAATGTTTCTTTTGTGCTGCACACTTAGTCATTTATTTGCTAAATAAGGCCTCTTTCTGGCCATAGCCAGGCCATTGTGAAAACGCTCTGCTGTTTCTCAGGATATGTGAGGTCTGCGGCTCTCAGATTCCTTTGCCTTGTATGGCTAAAGGCTCCAGACGGGAGGCTGACCTTATTGGTAGCTCAGGAACAGGGAGGTGTGCAGAAAAGCCTGAAAAACCAAACAAACTTCCCTACAGCCCGAAGAGGAGCAGCAACGCACACAGCGCTTCTCCACCTCTCTCAACCGGAAAACAAGGTACATGCACTCTAAGAACTTTAAATCGTTAATGGTTAACAGATATCATTTCAGTCTGAACCTCTGATAAGTACTAGCAGAGAACATGTATTTATTGTTTCAAAACAGGGATTTAATATGATATTTTACATTTGAAATATGAATGGTCTAAAATGGGTTTCTGTTGTTCATACAACAATTGAACATCAAGATTTTGGGTTCAAATGTACATGTATAAGTGAAAGTGTATATCTCAGGTTTTGTAAAGTGTGTCACCGGCTTGATTTAATTGGCATTGCTGTGTGATGAATAGTTTTCAAAAAAATTAAGTAGTTTTATGCTGCAGAAACGACTTGAAAACTCATGTCAGTTTCATGTCGACAGCACCATATATGTTGTGTTTTTCGTACTCACTGAAAGAGATTAAAACATACTTCATCCATCATATGAATGAGTCGACGGCATTGCTCTACTGCATTGTGCATTTTCCTCCAGACTGCTTAAGTCGACAATAATGAATTTAATCTCTTATCTCTTCCTTCTGCAGAACCAAACCCTGCGGTCAAAATGTCTGCGGCCAAGCGTGCCAAAGGAAAGACCACAAAGAAGCGCCCGCAGAGGGCCACGTCCAACGTCTTCGCCATGTTCGACCAATCACAGATCCAGGAGTTCAAGGAGGCCTTCAATATGATCGATCAGAACAGAGACGGCTTCATCGATAAGGAGGATCTGCACGACATGTTGGCCTCTCTTGGTAATATAGATATATATGGCTTTATATAACATGGCTTATAACTTCAGTGTGTTTTGAAGTACATCTTTTTAATAGGATCAATGATTTATATATATATATAGCTATATATATAAAATATAATACGCCACGGCTGAAATCCACCTGCATTTGACAGGTATTAATGTCAAGTCAAAATTATCATGATTTTAATGGTAAAAGACTGTAAAAATGCTACGGTTAAAAACAGTTATGGTTAACAGAAATTTTCCGTACCCTATACGGTTAATAACTGTAATAGAGCTAACCTTACATTTAATGTAATTTTACAGTAAAATACCGCAGTTACAATTTGATATCTTCCTTGACCATGTGACTGGAACCCTAATGTCGGACATTCAAACTGACCAATCAGACCAAACTTCCCCCTCTGTACTACATTTACAATCCTACAACTGGTTAACAGAAAGTTTCCGTACTATATACAGTAAATAACTGTAATAGATCTAACCTTACATTTAATGTAATTTTACAGTAAAATACAGTAACATTTACATGTTTTGGATGTGAAAAAGAACCAGTCCTTGTGTAATTTACAGTGAAAAAATGTAAATTGACATTCCCGGTATTCCCTGCATGACACTTCTCATTTGATGTATTTTCGTTGAAATTTTCGTTTCTTCTTATTTATTTCTAATCAGTTATGTACATTAGGGTTTTCTGTTACATTTAATGTTGTTGAATTAACGTTTATTGCATTTTTAACATTTCATGTGTGTTACCATGATATCTTCCATATATTAGTATTGTCCTCCTAAAAGCTGCGATGAGCATTTTTGCGATGACCTTTGATTCATCATGTGACTCTCATCACCACTGTGATTGGTGGTTGTCAGGTACATAATAGATATTAGTATTTCAATAGTTTAACATTATTTCCGTTAATGAAATGCGGTTATTTACTGTAAATTTAACTTAAATCTGTAAAACCTAAAATGTTGCTACTGTATTTTTTATGGTAAAGTTCTGGCAACCACAGCTGCTGTTTTTTCACCGTAAATTTTACGATTTATATGTGATATATATGGCTTTAATGGTCTTTTCCATGGGTGGTTATAGAGGCTTGCTAAATCAAACATTATACCTTTTTACAGTACATGTGCTTAAAGAGCATGAACCCCAATAATCTATTTTTTTCTTTGCATTTTGGGCTGAAATATGACCTTACTTAAGATGAGGTTTTGAAAAATTCTTCCAATAATATCGTTTGGTAGTAATATATTTTGCAAATAACATGCACCATTTGTCACCAACCACATTAAAATGGTTTTACCAACCCAAATGAAACGAGTGACGAGTGTGTGCACCGGAGGGTTTACCAATGTCATCGTTTGACCCAGGGAAGAACCCGTCAGACGAGTACCTGGAGGGAATGATGAGTGAAGCTCCGGGTCCCATCAACTTCACCATGTTCCTCACCATGTTTGGAGAACGTCTGAACGGGACCGACCCTGAAGACGTCATACGAAACGCCTTCACATGCTTCGATGAAGATGCCTCTGGTACAGTGAGGACTTTAATCTAGCTGGCAAATAAGTGTTCAACTGTTAATGAACTGCATCTCAAGCTAAATTAATACATTTTAATATATTTAGGGGTAAAATCATTCCCTCTTAAATGTCACAGGATTGACAGTTTTGCAGTTTAATATTACATTACAAGCTTCTTAGAAAGGAAATTATGGAATATTAAAATGTATAGCATAGATTAAAGGTTTAAGTAATACATTTAATATTATATCAAATTAATTTTCCATTACCATTTTGGTAATGCTTTACAATAAGGTTGTATTCGTTAAAATTAGTTAATGCATTGGTTAACTAACCACGATGCCTGTATAGCTTTACTGTTTTTGTAAGGTTATCTTACTGTACATATTTACATTAGTTTATTAAGGATGGACATTTGTAACTCACCATCTCACTCCAAAGGGAAAAATGCTGTTGTGTACTTTAAACAACATTAAATAGATATGTTTTAATGTTTTTTGAGAACTTTATTATCAAGTGTACACTATCTCAACATTACCTGATGTGTTATCATTTCATTACAAAGCCGTTAATAATAATAACACATGCTTTGTTAATAGAAAGTCATGTTAATAAAGATTCTACAAATATTATTGACACATCAGGTAATGTTGAAATAGTGTACACTTTACAATAAGGGTCACACATTTCATTAATAAATGCTTGGTTGAATGTAAGTAATGATAGTAAAGTGCATATAAACATGAACAACCTATCCGCTGATGTTCAGATGGTTTCCACTGTAGAATTATGTTTACCAACAGCCCAAAACCAATGGCTTATTAAATAATGTTCAATAACAGCATTTTTACCTTTGGAGTGACATGGTGAGTTAGAAATATTCATCCTTAGTGTGTGTCAACTGCTACATAAACTAATGTAAATATGTACAGTAAGATAACCTTACAAAAACAGTAACGCTAGGCATCGTTCATGGTTAGTTCATGTTAACTAACGCATTAACTAATGTTAACTAATACAACCTTACTGTAAAGTGTTATCAAATAGGCTATATATATATATATATATATATATATATATATATATATATATATATATATATATATATATATATATATATATATATATATATATATATATATATATATACATATACATATACATATACATATACATACAGGTCATTCTCAAAAAATTAGCATATTGTGATAAAAGTTCATTATTTTCCATAATGTAATGATAAAAATTAAACTTTCATATATTTTAGATTCATTGCACACCAACTGAAATATTTCAGGTCATTTATTGTTTTAATACTGATGATTTTGGCATACAGCTCATCTCAAATAGGAATTCTTTTATCACAATATGCAAATTTTTTGAGAAGGACCTGTATATTTATATATATATAGCCTATAGTTTGTAATGTAAAATATTACTATTTGTAAAAAAGTTTAGTTAACTACATAAAAAATGTATTATTTTGAAATAAAATAAATCATAAATGTTAATTTAAATAAAATATGAACTTGATGTACTTGATGTAAAATAACTAAATATGAAAAATTAAATATAAAATAATATGAAATATAAAACATTTTGCATTTTTCACACGAAATTAAATTATGAATAAAAAACTAGACATATTAAACTTCAATCGAAATGAAAATGGAAAATATAAAAATAAATACTAATTCAAAATATTAATAGTATATCAATGATATAATCAATGATATCAATGATACTAATATAACGCTGTGCTGACCTTAAAGGACAGGCCGAATTTTTTTTTTATTGAGCTCTTAAATGGTTGTGATCTTGGCATAAAAGTAGCCAGAAAGCCTATAATCGGCCATCTCTAACAGGTTTCATACATGAGGACCATCTCCGAGATCTGCTGACCACTATGGGTGACCGTTTCACAGATGAAGAAGTGGACGAGCTCTTCCGCGAGGCGCCAATCGATAAGAAAGGAAACTTCAACTACGTGGAGTTCACTCGCATCCTCAAACACGGCGCCAAAGACAAGGACGACATGTAAAAACCAGCAGCCAGATTCACTCAGCACCTTATCATGCATGCGCAGATCCTTTATATCTAATGATATTGATGATCTAATGACTTGAGATGACGTCAGAATATGGAAGAAAAATTTGCCGTGGTTCCCCTCGAGATTTTCCTTTGGGTTTTTATAATGGGGTTTTCAATAGTTGAGTAAAATAAGGTCTGTGGTCATAACCATAACCAGCGGTCACACACACACACACACATACACAAAACTAGAATGTGAATTTGGAAGCAGTTGTTTATTTTTTAAACGTATTTTTATAAAGTAACTACATAAGAACACTTGCGGTGTGAGTGTGTGCAGTTTACTTTGTAGAACAAAACATCAAAGTATTGTCAAGTTATTTTTTCCACTGTTTTTCAATCTAAACGTGCAGGACAGAAAAACCAAAAGGGTCAGAATTACACTATAGATGAATTGCGTACAATATGCAGAATTTGACGGCGTTTTGGTGTAAAATACGCTGTCCTCATGTAAAAAATGCAGTATATTTAATGATAATTTGGATAATTTCAGTATATTTAATGTTAATGTTAAATTGGTCTGGTCTGACTTCGGCCATTAGGGGTGGGACAAAAAAAAACGATATGCTGATTTATCGCGATATTTCCGGCTGCGAGAAGTTATCGATACTCTGGCTCCAAGTATCGATATTTTATCAGAATATTCACATTCATGTCTACATTGTGGCTGTTTACCACTTTGGCTTCCCGGAGTGGCAGTACCCCCAGACTTCCTGTGGTGGCGCTTCACCGAGCGTGAATACAGCGTCAAAATCGCGTCTAGTTTGACACATGAAGATTTTGAATCCATTTGCGCGTCCACAGCGAATAATAATCGAGCAATTGAAGCGAGATAGACGAGCTGCTGGAGAAAAATGTCATAAAACACCACTCTGCCTCTTTTCATTTTCATTAAAAAACTATTAAGCATTAACAGCCACACAAATGTGGTTCAGACAACGCACTACCTGGATTATCTTCACTGCAAAAAAAAAAAAGTTTAAAGCCCTCAGTCAAAATGATTTGGTGGGCAACAATATATTCATTAGACCAAAGATCGCCCATTAGATGTACACAGGAGGAATTATATGTCATGTTTAACCACTACAGAGACACCCGAGCCAGCGGCAAACGCCAGAAGGACTGGCCGAGGAAAGGCTTCTCTCGCCGGGGTTAATGAGAGCTAAGCACCCGCTGATCACCTGGATCTCACAACTCCAAAAACGCAAGATTATTATTTTTTTAATAGGCGCTGTCTTCATAAATAAACCACAGATTTGAGCTTTAAACAACTACATTATCAACTGAAAAGCATTAAAACTACATTTAGTGACAAAAAAACAGTATATCAATATATTTTTAATTATGCAGGGTTTCTCCTTACGTCACTTTACCACGTGACAGCAGCAAGCCGACTCCTGATTGGTTAACACGCTTGGTACTCAAATGTGACCATATTTTATTATATAAGGTTTTATACTGGGTGTTTTTTCACATTTTTAGTAATGTGTCTATTTTGCAGAATCACAGAATTTTGCAATTTCCAAATATGAAATGTTGCTGCTATGAATAAGTTACAGATAGTGACTTTTCTTTATTATAATTCATTAAGTCACAGAAAACTGTTCTCTCATGGCTGTTTGATGGCTTTATATGCACTTTCTGTACTTAAATGCTATTTCAAAAAAGATTAAATTATTTCGTTTTAATAATGAAATACGAGCCCGATCTCACGAAAATGCGTATCAATAGTACGCGTGTGCAATCTCGTAGAATGTATACGCCAAAACTCATTTTGTCGTGCATATGATACGCACTTTATGGCGTATTATATGTACGAACCCCCCACACCCCCACCCTCACCCTACCCAAAAGCGTGTCATATACACGCCATAAAGTGCGTATCATATGCACGCCAAAAACGGCGTACCATATGCACGCCAAAATGAGTTTTGGCGTATACATTCTACGAGATTGCACACTCGTACTATTTATACGCATTGTCATGAGATCGTGTTGTGAAATACATGATCATATGACTTTTGACGCTTTTTTTTTTCATTTACAAAATGATATTGTGATGTATCTTGAGTGATTTTCTTGCAATATATCGTCTGTCACAGAATCGCTGGTATCGTGATATATCGCTATCGTGGGCAAAATATCGTGAGATTACCGTATCGTGTGTTGACCTGTGATTCCCACCCCTACCGGCCATCATTGATTGGGTGAGAACAGTAGGGCCCGTTTTGTTTTCCACATTTTTTTTAATTAAATTTTTGTTCCGCAATTCCGTCCATGTTTTCCACGGAAAGGGCCCGAGAATAGTTTAAACGTACTGGCTGTGGATATCAGCGGGTGTAGCTCATCATACTAGGCTACAAGGAAAACGGCATAAAAAAACATCACACTTTTATGCAATTTAAACATCTATTTATTTACATTTATTATGGCAAGCCAAACACAGTAAAAATGCGGTACTTTTCACAAACACTAAAGCGCCGTTCTTACCGATTTGAGCACCTTTTTTTTTTTTACGCCATTTGGCATGAGGACTTTGTATTTGACTGCGCTAAAACCATTTTAAACGCCGTCAAATTAGGGGGTGAACAACTTCAGAGTTTTTAAAAAGTTGATATTTATGTGATTAAAGTTGAGTTGGCACTGACTAGTCGCTGATGATGTCATTAATGAACAATTAACTGAACCTCGAGCTGAGACTCAAACAGCTGGCATATGACAGCGCTGCCACACAAGGCTATTGGTTGCTATTGAAAACCATTATGTGGTGAAAATCCTGAAATGTTTTCCTCAACGCAAAATGTCTCTCTGATCCTTTAAAGCTCTTGTGTTTTGCAAAGTCCAACACACACAAAGCACTGTTTTAAACACGCACCGCTAAACTTATGAAAACTTGTTTTTAGACTTTCTTTCGCTCTACTGACCCGAGTCTAGCGTTCTGTGTGAACCGGCCATTTATTCTTCCAGGTTTTGAGGTCATCAGGCAGCACTGTGCAAGAAACCACATTGCAATGCACCTGAAACCACTATCATGTTTCACATTGTGGCGGCAAATTTTGCACAAACTTCACAACATAAAAACATTTCTCTCTTTGTCTCTCCAGATAAAATGAAGTTATCAAACTGAATCTACAGAAGACAAAAATGAAGTTATAATGAATATATCATTCTCCACAATATCATTTTGCTGAATTTATCTACTGAGAATAAAGTTTGTACATTTCAGAATATGTTCTGTAAGAGTCTGAATGAATCATTACACACACACACGCACACACACGCACACACACACACGCACACACACGCACACACACACACACACACACACACACACGCACACACGTCCTCACCGTTTAGAAGTTCTGCAACATCACACAAAATTCAACACAAGATAAACAGGTTTTCCAGCTTTTAAAACAATTCAGATCACGTTTTATAACAAAACCGGTGAAACATGAGCAAAGATTTCATGAGATGAACAAAATTCCCCCAGTTTTAAAAACTTTAAAGTTAACTTAACTAAAAAAAAGCTCAGTTGCTGCCTTGCGTTTTTAAATATAAATCCAATTGTCATCTATATCAAATCTTGCTTATAGTTTAATATTGTAAACTTTAAAAACTAAGTTGCAATTGGTTAAATTATGTTGACGAGTGAAAGTAATGGAAAAATATAGGTTGGTATAACACTGATCATATTTTTGAAAACAATGAACATGAACAAATGTTCGAAGAACAAATACTCCATCCGCTGTTCTGCTGCTCTTGTTAAATAAAAACTTTATTTTGATTGTAAAAGAAATATTCACACAGCAATCCTACAATCTACAGAGTGTAACATTGTATATCTATATTACTTTATAACATGTTAGTTCTGAAACATAACCATCAATGATAAATATCTATAGTAAATCTCTTTCTCTGGACTCTGGAGATGTAAGGATGAGATTTGGGTCTGTATGCATATTGAATTTACTGATCCAAGACCAGATTTCACATGTTCATTATATACAGATTCATTGAAAGTCCATTTGTGTGTTCAGTCCAGTTTAGCCCTATTAAGATCCGATGGGTTTGCGCTCATTGATATTCAAACGAAAGCAAATAATCAATCCTTCCACAGGAACACAAAGGGTTGAAGACTGTGATATTGCTGACATGCAGAGTTCAGAAATTTGTGCTGAATATCAGTATCTGTTGGAAAAGCAGGTCAGGAAATTTGAGAACGGAAAAACAGACATCAAACATAATGAAGAACGAACAGGCTGAAGATGTGAAGTCAGCGTTCACACGACTTGATCTATAACAAACAGTAACATGAGATGATAACTGTGACAAAGCTACTTTATTGCTCGAGTCAATTGTGTAAAGCGTTTGATGAATCCGAGCATTCTGAGCCATGATTGGTCCAGATTAAGCCAATCATTCCGGTCTGACTGAAAATGAACTGCGCTCAGATAATAAATGTACAATCTAAATGGTTCAACTCCTCCTAACAAATATCATGTTTAAATCCGTTGAACGAAGACTAACAGCTTACAGTTTACCAGAGAAACTCTGACCAATCAATAACAGTTGGATTTGTGTCGACTAGTGCTCTGGTGAACAGGTGGAGGTTAAAGGTAAGAAATACATGTTTAAAAGATTCAATAAAAAATTGTGTCATTGATTATCCGCCCTCATGTCGTTCCAAACCCGTAAGACTTTCGCTCATCTTCGGAACACAAGTGAAGATACTTTTAATGAAATCTGATTGATTTCTGTCCGTCCATTGACAGCTACGCAACTACCACTTTAGCCGCGTCTCCACCGCGGGAACTTTCCCAGGAACCGGGGTCTAAATAAAGTTCCGGGTGAAAGTTTCCCTCTCAAAACGGCCCTGCTCGCGAGGTAGTACTTTTTCAAAGTTCAGGAACTTTCGGGGACTTGGGCGCTGAATGTGCTGATTGGTTGAGCTCACGCAGCATTTTATTTCAACCTTAAAGTCAGTTGCGGTGCGAGCAGTAAGAGTCGTTTGCTATTCAAATCAACAATGGAGTTTAAAAAAATACAACCGATGGACCGACGTTAAGGTTCAGGCTTTATTAAGTGTATTTGCGGAGGACGAAATCCAGTGGGAACTGGAAAGTTGCACGCAGTCCTACGTCACCGGACTAATCTTCACGGCACTTAAGCCGGGCGTATACGGTGCGATTTTTGCTGTCGCAGACGATTTTTCTCTCTCGGCAGAAATAGCGTGAACATCGTGGATGCTCGTATGGTCGTGGCTCGCAACGTGTGAGAGGAAATACGAGATGAGCCGAGCACGTTATGAGCACCTCCCGATAATTTTTAAACATGTTATAAATTTTATTATAAAGATAACTGACTCGTAGCGTGTGCAATATCGACCTCCCGAGTGTCCGAATTCGCACAGTGCACGCCCGCCTTTAGACCGCGATGGAAACTCAAACAGCAGCAGGGCTGGGGGGTAGTTCCTGGGATAAATTGTTCTGGGTAATTTCTGTGGAAACAGGGCTTTTGACGCTTCAAAAAGTTCATAAAGAGATCGTGAAACTAATCCATATGAATTGTTTATCATATAAAGCAATAGAGTCTCCTCAGAAAATTTGGACTAAACCGCTCGATTCATATGAATCAGTTTTAAGATCACTTTATGGACTTTTTGAGGGACAGAAAGATCCTTAAAAAGATATTTGCGTTTCGCAAATGTAAGGAATGTCATGAGGGTGAGTACATTACAGAATTTTCATTTTTGGGTGAACTGTCCCTTTAAATATCAGCTCTGATGATGATTTGATTCTATGTATATTTATACATTTTTCCTCAAATGTATTCCGTGCCTGCAGTTCGACTGGGATATTTATTTTGGTGTTCTTTTACAAACAAAAAATAGGTCAAAAATTGAAAAATAAAAAATAATAATTTGCTTTATGCTAATTATTATATTCCATAAAAGCTGCACATACCTTTGGTTTGCTACCAATCCGTTAATAATCGGATATACAGCTCAGTCGGATTATAAACTCTTCATTTAAACACCTCGATCGACCCACATGATATTTCAATCTTGATTAGATCTTATTCAATCTGTTAAACGGGAAAGTGTTTAGTCTTGTACACCAAAAGACTCACGTTGGATTCAAAAATATTTGTGCGCATGCACAACTGTTGGTTTCGAATGTTTATTTACATCTATCTTAAAAAATAAATAAAAACACACTTCAGAGACAATTTTCATATACACCAATCAGGCATTACATATACCTAATATTCTGTTGGTCCCCTTTTTTCTGCCAAAACAGCCCTGACACGTCGAGGCATGGACTCCTCTATACCCCTGAAGGTGTGCAGTGGTATCTGACACTAAGATGTTAGCAGCAGATCCTTTAAGTCCTGTAAGTTTCAGGTAGGACCTCCATGGATCGGACTTGTTTCTTCAGCACATCCCACAGATGTTCGATTGGATTGAGATCTGGGGAATTTGGAGGTCAAGTTAACACCTCAAACTCGTTGTTGTGCTCCTCAAACCATTCCTGAACTATTTTTTCTTTGAGGCAGGGAGCATTATCTTGCTGAAAGAGCCTCAGCCACCAGGGAATACCGTTTCCATGAAAGGCTGCACATGGTCTGCAACAATGCTTAGGTAGGTGGTACGTGTCTAAGTAACATCCACAAGGATGGCAGGACCCAAGGTTTCCCAGCAGAACATTGCCCAAAGCATCACACTGCCTCTGCAGGCTTGCCTTCTTCCCATAGTGCATCCTGGTGCCATGTGTTCCCCAGGTAAGCCACGCACATGCACCCGGCCATCCACGTGATGTAAAAGCAAACATGATTCATCAGACCAGGCCACCTTCTTCCATTGCTCCGTGGTCCAGTTCTGATGCTCACGTGCCACTGTTGGTGCTTTCAGCGGTGGACAGGGGTCAGCATGGGCACCCTGACTGGTCTGCGGCTATGCAGCCCCATACGCAATAAACCAGAACCAGCATTAACTTCTTGAGCAGTTTGAGCTCCAGTAGCTCGTCTGTTTGATCGGGCCACACAGGCCAGCCTTCACTCCTCATGTGCATCAATGAGCCTGAGCCGCCCATGACCCTGTGGCCGGTTCACCACTGTTCCTTCCTTGGAGCACTTTTGATAGATCCTGACCACTGCAGACCGGGAACACCCCACAAGAGCTGCAGTTTTGGAGATGCTCTGACCCAGTCGTCTAGCCATCACAATTTGGCCCTTGTCAAACTCGCTCAAATCCTTACGCTTGCCCATTTTTCCTGCTTCTAACACATCAACTTTGAGGACAAAATGTTTACTTGCTGCCTAATATATCCCACCCACTAACAGGAGCCGGGATGAAGAGATCATCAGTGTTTTTAACTTCACCTATCATATGCCTGATTGATGTATGTGTTCACCATTAATAAACAGTTATTTTATTAGTCTGCTGAAAAAATTAGTTAAAAACAGATGCAAAGAATGCTTGAAACGGACTGCAAGGTTTATGTAAACAGTACTTTCAGAATCTAAAATTGCATTTACTGAGGAATATCAGTGCATGTAAACATTCCCATAAAACTCATCTTTTATTTTCCCTCATGCCGTCTCTTTTGCCCACAAAGGCTGCATTTATTTTATAAACAATACAGGAAAAATGCTAAGATTGAATTAGTTATTAAAAATAGCTGTTTTCTATGTGAATGTAATTTATGCGATTAAAGCTGAATTTTCAGCATCATTACTCCAGTCTTCAGTGTCACATTCAGAAACATTCACACTATTATCAATAAGGTTTTTTTTTTTTTTTGCTTAAAACACACATTTCGCACTATTACTTTTTAAGGGTTCTTTGATTAATAGAAACTCGAAAAGAACCGCATTTATTTGAAATATAAATATTTTGCAACATTGTTTTTACTATGACTTTTGCTCAATTGGCCAGTTTCGAGAGGAAGGGAAGGGTTGCTAAAATCCAGATCTAAAGGAAACTGAATCATGTGTGTTCATGCCTCAGTCTTCATCCTTACAGGAACAAACAGAAGAGCTCATGAACATGACTCACGTTCAGCTACATGTTGAGATCAAACTAAAGCAAGTTTGAACTTCACACACACCACACAAACCATGAGAATCAAGCTTCTGAAACACATTGATCGTCAGACCTTTAGAACAATCCCTCAGATCTGATGCTCTTAAAGGGACAGTTCATCCCAAAATTGTCTAAACCTGTATGAGTTTCTTCCTTCTGTTGAACACATATTTTAAAGAATGTGGGTAATCAAACAGCCATCAACTTCCATAGTAGAATAAATAAATACAATGGCTATCGTCGACTGTATGATTATCAATATTCAAAACATCTTTTGTGTCCAGCAGAAGAATGAAACTCATACAGGTTTGGAACGTCTTGAGGGTGAGTAAATGATGACAATTTAAATTGGTGGGTGAACTGTCCCTTTTATACTTTAATGGAATACAAACTCTGAAAAATGTTTTTGATTATTAATAAAAGTGCCCTCAAATCTCGTGCATAAACAGACTCGCTCAGAAGTTTCCTCCAGAAAACGGTAAGCTGTGAACTAATGGCCTCATACACTGCCCAAAAACAAAACAAAAAAGGTGTGAAAAAGATTTGTCTGCTTGGATTCAAATGCTTAAGAGTGTATGATTGGATCCTCACAGCAGAGATTATGATGATGTTTGGCAACAATTCTTCTAACCATAATTATGGAAGCCTTTGAGAGGCCATGGATTATTAGGTGACATTTTACAGTAAGGCTCATTCGTTAACATTAACTACACTTGTAAAGCATTTATTTATTTTTGTCAATGCTAATTGCAACATATATATATACACTTCATTAAAATCGTGTTAACATTAAATAATGCACTGTGAATGAACATGAACAAATCATGATCAGCTGGATTTTTAATCAGCTAACATTAATGCAGATTAATAAATACAGTAACACATGTACTGCTTACGATTAGTTAATGTTAGTTAATACATTAATGCTAACTAATGAAACCTTAATGTTAAGTGTAACCGATTAGTATTTTTCTTGTTTTCTCGTGATCACATTTTTATCGTTATAACAAATGAATTTTCTTGTGATCTCGACTTGAAGTTGTTTTCTCGTTATTACGAATTAATTTTCTCGTTATTACATATTTTCTTGTGATCTCGACTTGACAAAAGTAGTTTTTCCGTTATAACGAATTAATTTTCTCGTGATCAATTATTTTTATTGTTATAACGAATGAATTTTCTTGTGATCTCGACATGACAAAAGTTTTTTCGTTATAACGAATTAATTTTCTCGTGATCTCTACTTGACAAGTTGTTTTTTGTTATAACGAATTAATTTTCTCGTGATCTCTACTTGACAATTTGTTTTTTGTTATAACGAATTAATTTTCTCGTGATCTTTACTTGACAAGTTGTTTTTTGTTATAACGAATTAATTTTCTCATGATCTCTACTTGACAAGTTTTTTTTCGTTATAACAAATTAATTTTCTTAAAAAGTTGTTGTTTTCTCGTTATTAGTAATTTTCCCGTGATCTCTCCTTGACAAGTTGTTTTCTCGCTATTATCAATAAATTTTCTCGTGATCTCTACATGACAAGTTGTTTTTCGTTATAAATTAATTTTCTAGTGTTCGACTTGACAAAAGTTGTTGTTTTCTCATTATTACGAATTTTCCCGTGATCTCTACTTGACAAGTTGTTTTCTCATTATTACGAATAAATTATCTTGTGATAGAAGTGACAAAAGTTGTTTTTTCATTATAACGAATGAATTTTCTCATGATCTCAACATGACAAAAGATGTTTTCTTGTGATTACGAATTTTCCCGTGATCTCTACTTGACCTACATTGTGATCTCGACTTGACTAGTTGTTTTTTGTTATAACAAACTTTCTCTTGATCTCGACTTGACAAAAGTTGAATTCTTGTTATTACGAAAACATTTTCCTGTGATCTTGACAAAAGTTCTCGTTATTACCAATGAATTTTCTCATGTTCGACTTTCTTGTAGTAACGATTGTCTCGTTATTACATATTTTCTTTGTTGATTTCTTGTCCTCACAAATTAATTTTCTTCTGATCTCGGCATAGCAAAAGTTGTTTTCTCGTGATCTCAACATAAAAGTTGTTCTTTAGGTTACACACCGCGCCAACAGGTGGCAGTACTGAATATAACTGATGGGGTGTGTTATATATCCACCTTAAAGCATGTTCATTTTGTTTTGTTCATTTGCGTTTGGGACAGAGAGAGTGAAGACCTTATTTCATGTTCCCTCCCAACCATTCTTCCACAGTCTGAGCCTGGTGAATCTTGACATTATCCTGGAATTTGGCCATAATGTGTCTTCATGCACAGTTAAGAAATAAAAGGCTACACACTCCATCCATTAGGGTAAGAAGTAGTGTTGCCAAACATATAACATGCTAGAAACACAATCACTGCAATAATGATCCAATCAATGACTTATAGCATTTGCCTATTTATATCCAAACAGACACTTTTTTAGGCCGGCCAGTGAATATTAGGATATGGAATTGGCACATGAACAAACAGGAAGTGATTCTCCAAGATCTGAAAGGTGAAGTGTGTTGAAAACAAATGCACAGAAAACCATCTGTTGGTTAACATACCGAAAGAGAAAGAAAAATGCTTTTGCTCTCAATGTGTGGAAATCTGACACTGAAACAACTTCTCCAAACTAAATCAGCTGAGCTTTGGGTAACGGAAGTTTTTAATATCTGTCAAAGAAAATAATAATAATTAAAAAAACATTTTTGATCACAAATGACGGGCTCTAATTGGTCACACACAGACACGGTTGTACGGCCATTGAACCGTAGCATCAGGAAACCGAGCTGAGGAACACAAGGAATGAATGGACAACAGAAAACACAAAATTAGAATAACATTAATAATAATAATAATAAAATAATATTAGAAAACAAGCTATTGGTCCAAGTTAAAATCTGGACATTGTCACTGTTGAAGATTTAAAACATTCATCATAAAAACAAGTCGAGTGGTCATATTTGAACCCTATTAAATAATAAAACTGGATTGTTTGACGTGGAAAATAAATCAAGCTGAAATGTGTTTCTGCATTACATTTTACTGGAGTGAAAAGTGACAAAAAGGCTAAAAAACTGCTTCCTGTGCTATTCTACGACTTCCTACGGTGATCCGCTTCAGATTTCAAGTATCCGTTGTACCATCAAAACATCAACATTCACATACGCGACGCCATCCAGACGCTTCGAGTGATAAAGTCAGTGTCCGTGCTCCCCGACAGCCGGAAAAGGAAAAAGAAAGGTGTTTGTGAGAACAGGAAGACTGCGCTGATGAAAGACAAGTGCACACGTGCAGGATCCTGAGTGCATGCTGTCCGTGAGTCATGTGACGTGTGAAGTGGGTCATGTGATGCGTGTAAAGGGTCTGAGATCTGAACGTCTGTTCATCAGAGATTTTAGCACAATTTACAGACAAAGTCTTGATATATTCCATGAGATCGTTAACTTTTATAACATTTAGAATTATAACAAGGGGAAACCATAGAAACAAACGTCAACGGGAGGTTCTTCTGTGGCAGCGGTGACGCGGTAGCGTTCAAACTCAATTTGTCGCTCTTTTTATCGTATTTTTTGCTCGTTGTTTTCGGCCATTCACCTTTAGATCCGACTGCGGCGCGCTCTGTGCGAGTGAGCGGGTCCGTGAGCGCAGGAAAGCGTCTCTTGGATTGGGAGGAGTGTATTGTTCTGTGGTTTATTAGAGTCGTGTCTGAGCCTCGGGAACGTAGATCTCGATGCTTTCGGCGCTCTCGGTGGCGGAGTTCTGCCGCTCGGACACGGCTCGCTTGGCCGCCATCAGACGCTTTCTGGCCTCCTGACGCTGCTTATCGGCCACAGAGTCCCCGCTCTTTTCCTTCCCGCCGCTGGACTTTACCTTTACAGTCTTCTTTGGTGTGTGGACTGGAGCGGACTTCTTCTCCTCCTGAGGACCATCATTTAACAGTTAAAATGCGATTATAAATGCTAAATATGAACATATTATCCTTATAAAATAAATCTATTCATATTCAATGATTAATATAATTGTTTTTACAATTAAAATATTACATATTAACATTTCACATTGATTTATAGTTGTATATTTGTCAAATAATTAATCATATTCAATTAATATTAATTGATTAGAATATTGCATATTTAACATTTATACATAGTTTTATATTTATAAAATAATTATATTAATATTCAATGAAAAATATTGTAATTGTAAAAAATATATATATAAATTTCATAATATTTATTTATAGTTGTATATAAATATATACATTTTAAGTGACTAATATTCTATATTTTTCTTAAATTTTTTATTAAATGATAAATATAATAAACTCATTATTAATCATTGATATTAACTATCCAGCAGCCTCTGTTACATCAGAAAAAAATATTAATAATAAATAAATATGTGCATATATATATAGTGTGTGGGTGTCAAGTTTTGCAATAACAATTGATATTTAATCCTTTTTTAACTATTAAACTAATTAAAATAATAAAATAACATTAATATCATTCATATTAATTAAAATGCACTATGCTAACTAATAATATTAAATATTACATTTAAAATATAAAACAAAATACATATATAATTAAATACTAAATATTTAATATATAAATAAAATAGAAATTTAAAATCACATAAAATAAATATTTAATCATTAACATTAATTTGACCTATTAAAACACACTTGCTAGCTTATAACATAAAAATAAAATATATATTTACTTAAACATACATTTATAAAATAAACATTACATTTTAAATAATTTATTAAATACATATAGAAAATGTATGTGTATTATATTAATTATAGTATAAATAATAATAGTTACTAGTATTTACTAATACTTTTTACTAATATTATTTACTAATATTTATGCCTACAATTTTTTACAAGTAGCATCTGACGCACTACATTTTCATCACATGACCGCATTATTACTCCAATAAGGGAACGGTTCTAGATCTAAACACTGAAGCATATCCAGAAAGCAGGACTTCATTCTACCTTCACACTGGTTACACAAGCAAAAGGAAGCATTAGGATGTTGGAAAGGTACATGAGTTGGACCTTTTTGTCCTGGGTCTCAGACATCTTCCAGTCGTTGGACCTGAGGAGGTGGAGCTCGTCGAACTTCATGCTGATGTCCTCGATGGACAGCTGGAGTAGATCCCAGAATCCGGCCAGATCCTGCGCGGTGGGCCGCGGCTGCGCGTCTGCATCCTGACCGGAACAGACACAAATTGCATAGCTTGAGTTCACTTAAAAAAAAAGAAAAAAAAGACCAATACATTTTTGTAACAATGTTCCTGTTTGCCACAATACAAGAGAAATCAATGCAGAGAGAATGCAGCACAATGGAGAGTGCTATTGTGTAACTGTACGTACAGTACAGCACCGACATGACCTTATGAAATCTTCAATCGATGTTAGATGAATGAAATGAAAGGATGAGTGCCAGCAGAGGGCGCTTCTACAGCCTCATATCTGAGAGAGTCACACGAGAGGCTCTGGGTTGAAGATCAGCACTCCTACAGTGAGTGCTTCTCAAGATCCCTCCTCGTTTCCTCGCTCAGACGTCCTCCATCCTAGGACCCGGAAACCCATCAAGCTCAGCCATCTTGTAGGACATGTCAACTAATTGCACCGTTTGGAGGCTTTCGGAGGAGTCCTGAGCGAGGAGTGTTTTATCGACTAAATGTGACACACGTATAAAATCTTGCCAGAGTTTAATTATTATTTTTATTATTGTAATTATCATTATTTTTTTACATGTGCAAGACACAAATGTAAGTCAAATTACAACAAACTGTAATATTATACAATTGAGTCGACATGATACCAAATTATGTCTTTGATACGATACCAGACTAAAATACCTCAATGCTGATACTGAATCCACAGCAAAAAACTGTAAAAGTGATTGAAATTTTATGACAGAACTTACCTATTCATTTATTTTTTATAAAATATTTTTTTTATACCCTTAAAACTCACTTGGCCAGCATGTTCCTGCCCTGCTTTTTGACCATTCTCTACTCTTTATTTAAAAATAATAATATAATAATAACTACATGCTAGTGTAAACATCCTTACAGAGATGTTTTCAACAATCACGTTAATATCAGTCATGTTAACATTCACTAACCTTTCACTATTCTCAACAGCTTGGGATGACCAATCTCATTTCATGATACGAGTAATTTAATATTTTTGTAATGTAATTTTTATAATTACAATATAAATATTTAATTGAATTGTATCTTTGTTATCAAAATGTAACAATATGACAAAAACAGTGCTTTATTTTCAGATACAGTCTATTTAATAGGGAATTAAATAATCAAATGTCTTCATTTCACTGTCTTCACATAAGTCTTCACTCTATAAATGAACTATACACTGATTCTCAAGTTATTCAGTCAAGCATGGGGTGATTTTCTATTTCCTGTTGTTGTTTGATTGACATTAAATCACTGAATATAAGGTCCGGCCCTTTAAGAGCTGCACGGACCCAATACACTGTAACACATCTGATTTCTCACTCAAGCCTTATACGTTCACTAAAGACATATCTGACTGTGTTTACCTGAATACTCGTCAGGATGTGCATTTACATATTTTTGACCATTTAAACCCAATAATCCACAAAACTGGGTCCGGCAGCGCGAGCACGTTCCGCGTTTATTTTCTTATGCGCGCCTGTTACCGGTGCTTTGTTTGTATGTATTCAACTCTTCTGCTTCCATCGTTTAGTGTACAGTGAAAGCAGAGCTTTGCACACACATCCACGCAAAGAAATACTGTTCACACACACACACACACACATGTTGTGTTTCCATGTTTTGTGGGGACATTCCATAGGCGTAATGCATTTTATACTGTACAAACCATATTTTCTATCCCCCTACACTGCCCCTGCCCCTAAACCTACCCATCACAGGAGACATGCTGCATTTTTATATTTTCAAAAAACATCACTTAGTGTGATTTATAAGATGTTTTCCTCATGGGGACCAAAAAAATGTCCCCACAAGGACAAAAATTTGGATATTGCCATCTTTGTGGGGACATTTTGTCCCCATACCGTAGGGATTACCAGTCCACACACACACACACACACACACACACACACACACACACACACACACACACACACACACACACACACACACACACACACACACACACACACACACACACACACACACACACACACACACACACACACACACACACACACACACACACACACACACACACACACACACACACACACACACACACACACACGTCAGGATGTGAAGTGTAATGGCCACACAGAGTCTTAAGTTTAGGATCGTTCCCGGGACATGTGTGCGCTCACACAGAGAGCACTCTATCTTTTTTTTCTGGGATCACGCTCTGTGTGAAGGGGGCTAGAGTGAACTGGCCTGCATCAGGATACTCACCAGGTTCTGCTCACAAAGGCCCCGGAACTGCTGGAACTTCTGAGACATTAAGAGCTGAGCGCTGCCGACAGCACTGCGGACCTTTCCCAACACTACAGGAACACACACACACACACACACACACAGATGAGCTATTCAGAAGTCTGCTATCTATCAGAGCTGGGTGAAAGATTATCAATTTCTCCATTTTAATTGATTCCCATTTTTATGAACCGATCCTTAAATCCCAAGAATCGATCTTGCTGTTTTCAGTTTCCGCTCCCGGCTGTCCCTGTCTGCCAATATGGCGCTGTAAACAGAATGGGTCACGTGACGTCCGCGCACGCACACGCACACACAGTGGTATCCATTTGTGAATCCGGACAAGAGTTTTCATAAAGGTCCATTTTTATGCGCAAATTACTCAGAATTTGCTCACATATTTATGAATGAGGCCCAATGACCAGTAACCTTTTAGTCGGGTAAAAATGAACTCTAGAGGAGCATTTTGATAAATACACTCACCTAAAGGATTATTAGGAACACCTGTTCAATTTCTCATTAATGCAATTATCTATCATAGCTATCACAGCTCAAGCTGATAGAAGAGCAACTTTGACTGAAATAACCACTCGTTACAACCGAGGTATGCAGCAAAGCATTTGTGAAGCCACAACACGCACAACCTTGAGGCGGATGGGCTACAACAGCAGAAGACCCCACCGGGTACCACTCATCTCCACTACAAATAGGAAAAAGAGGCTACAATTTGCACGAGCTCACCAAAATTGGACAGTTGAAGACTGGAAAAATGTTGCCTGGTCTGATGAGTCTACCATCTGAATGTCTCAACAGAAATCGAGAGTCAGAATCTGGATGTGCATCCCACAAATCTCCATCAACTGCAAGATGCTATCCTATCAATATGGGCCAACATTTCTAAAGAATGCTTTCAGCACCTTGTTGAATCAATGCCACGTAGAATTAAGGCAGTTCTGAAGGCGAAAGGGGGTCAAACACAGTATTAGTATGGTGTTCCTAATAATCCTTTAGGTGAGTGTGTATGCACCATATTACAAACTCAGTTGTTTTTTTTACTGTTCTTCAATATTTAATGCATGTTTGAATAAATCCAAGTTTTAAAAAAATGGAGTAGAAATATAACTATGTAATTATAACTTTATTATTGTATACAAATCAGTTCACTTTAGCCTTCAATATTACAGTGATGTACTACCAACTGACCCCCTGTATAGTTTAGGACATTAGATTTTTTTCCTTGAGAAAAATGATGTATCGTACATGACATACATCCAAAAATAATCTATATGGAATCGAACTGAATCGTTTTGCACACTTGCGACTCAGAATCGTGACGTGTGTCAATACCCAGAGCTCGATCACAACGCACAGAAAGACAGCAGCATCATTGATTCATTACGTTTGCTGCTGCCTGTTGTGGAGGAGAGACAAACACATCATCATTTCTGCATTATCATGTCACAGAAGCTGCCATTGATTTCCCATTCTCCCTCTCTCGATTCACGCTAGGTTCAAACCTAATGACTTTAATCAAAGGCTCGAGGAGCCAAAATTAGCAGGCACAAGAGAGACGCGTCTGATTAAAAGCTCATAAATGAGGCCGCACATTTAGAGCGAGAGAGATATCATCCTTTATTCATGGATCTGCAGGGCTTTCGATTTGCGTCTGCAAATGAAAGTTCCTGAGATCGGATGGCCAGAGCGTAAGATAAACCTGCTTCGATTAACAGCAGCTTCCTGCACATTTATTTGGCTAAATATGGGAAAGGTAATTCAAGGTAATTTACCTCATTGTTGGATTGCCCTCCCCCCGGTGTGGGCGTGGCCTAAATGTGCTTGGTCTCTACTGAGCATGATTTCTTAAAATGGTGTGTGTGTGCTTATCCTGGGTACAATGACAACTGCGCGCAAAGAGTAACGAAGTGTTTTGACTGAATAATACGGTTTCTTTCTCTCAAAACCTTATAGTATGCCTCCTGAACACTTTTCATATATGGCGCGCATCTCCCTGTATCATTGCGTGATATTTTTGTATCATTTGTGTAATCTTTTAGCCTGGTCGCTATTCAGTGCCATTATATGGAGGAGAGCGTGCAGGACATTTTTTTACATTTTTTAAGGTCTGAAAAAAATTGAAGGACATAGGGCACTGGAACAACAGCAGGGTGAGTAAAATATGTCTATTTTCATTTCAGGGTGAACTATCCCTTTAATGCCTTTAATGTTTGTTTTCGAACAGAAAACTTAAAACTGAAATGAACTACATATTTGAATATTCGAACGTGAATTAAAGGATTTGCATGAATAATGAAACTCATTGTGAGTTGTTTGTTAAGCGAGTGGCTCACCCTCCTCTGACAGCTCTTTGTCTTTGGTCTCTTGGTCCATCTGCTGACACCAGGCCTCCATGCGGTCCGTCTCCGCCTGGAGAAGCTTCTGGAACCAGCGTCCGTCCCTGAGGCACGCCGAGCCCCCGGGCTGCTCCACGGCTCCGTTCACGCTGCCCGTCCCGGCCTGCAGAGACGGATCCGGTGGCGGGAGGGAGGACGGGTCCAGTGCTGGATCCAGCTTTTCCTGCAGCGAGGCAGAACCGGAGCGCATCACGTCCGCTCGTGAAGGTTTGTGTGCACTGCTGTCCAGAGACTGGTTGAGCGTCTTATTCTCCGAAGGTTTACCGTCAGTCTGCTCCTGAGATTCGGCCTCTGTCGTCTCCTGTCTCGACGCCATGCTAGTGAAGCGACTGAGTCTAGACACAGAGAGAGAGAGAGAGAGAGAGAGAGAGAGAGAGAGAGAGAGAGAGAGAGAGAGACAAGATGGGCTGATAAAGACACTGACAGCAGTTCAGCTGGAGGTCATCACAGACTCTACTAGACACTGCCACTCGTTTATGAAACCATTATGTAAAAATCAATGAGGAGAAAGACCGTTTGAAAGTAACTGGGCAAAAAATATAAAATAAAAAAAATGTATGCCATCTGAACTACTGAAAACATTTTCGGAAATATTTGTTTTATAATTATTTTATAATACTGGACCATAATTTGGATTGTCATGTTTATTTTAAAATTATATTGTTATATACAATATAATATAATAATATACTCTATCTATATATCTATCTATCTCTCTATCTATATCTATATCTATATATATATATATATATATATATATATATATATATATATATATATATATATATATACATACATACATATACATATAATTTTAAAATAAACATGACATCCAAATTATGGTGATTGTGTGTGTGTATATATATGTTTTATATATGTGTGTGTGTGTGTGTGTGTGTGTGTGTGTGTGTGTGTGTGTGTGTGTGTTGCTCAAGTAGTTTAAATTCACTAATATATTTATTATTATGTGTGGCATCTTAACAACTGACTTAAATTATTATGCAGTTTTTTCAGAGATGTTTCATTATTATTTTATAATACTATAGGAGCAGCAGAAGGAGAAGAAAAGAGAACGTAGGCCGGGAGAAAGACAGACAGCTGGTGTGTGGGAGACAGCATACTTAAAGAGAGAGATGCAAAGATATGAAAATAGACTGCAATGGAGAGCGCCAGGAAACAAAAGCGAGCGGGAGATGCGGACAGAATCTCATTATCTCCCGCCGTCTACACTGAATCATTGCTCGTGAGTGTTTCCAGCACCATACATGGCTGAGAAAGATCCGCTGCTGACTCACAGACCAGGCTTTTGTGAGAAGTGCTGCCGTCAACACACGTGTCAAATTCCAGAGGGCTAAACGGAGGAGGAACGCCTTTATGCTCAAGGATGCAAAAGGCAGAGAAGAAACTTACGGCCGGCCGTCTTCAACCTGAACCCCGATGGACTGGAACCTGGTCGTGGGAGTTTGCTCCTCTTTCAGAACCGGCTGCACACAATCCACCTGCGACAAAAATTAAATAAAGATTCATCTGAATAAGGCTATTTGATCTCACATTTTCTCATACAACTAGTGCAACACATCACTAACAGTTCAGTGACTGCTTCAGCGAAACAGTCCGAGTTTAAAAGGAGTCATCTGACGCTAAACAGGATTTAATAAATACTTAACATTTATAAAATCAAGCCTCCCAGAGCAGTGAATGAAACCCATTGAGAATTAGTCATGGTATGTCCCATCCATGAGCTCATTAGCATATGACCGCCCTCATTTACATATCAGTGCCTGCTCTGTATTCAACAAACCCGCCTGTCCTGATGAATGACAGTATGAATCACACGCATAAGATCATAAGTGGATTTTACAGACCATATAACAAAAAAACACAATGTGTACAACTTTCTAAAACATTTATCCTTAGTTTTTTTTTTATATAAAAAAACAAATATACCTAGGCTAGAAATCTAGACGCACCCTAGCAGCCATAATAAAATTATTGTTTTGCATTACTTCCGCCTACGTCTAGCATGACCTTTCCGAGATCCATGAGCTCATTAACATATTACCGCCCTCATTTACATATCAGTGGCACATCACAGAGCAAGATGAGCTATTTAGGTTAAAAAGTATATAAATGTTAATTTTTTTCCTGAAAATGGCCAATGGTTTGGCTCGATAAGACTCTATTCCTCCTCTGTGATCGTGCAGAGCCTCTGAAGCCTTTCCTTTGAAACTGCATTGATTTGGACCTTCAACTGTTGGTTGCCATTGAAGTCCATTATATGGCAAAAAATCCTGGAATTTTTCCTCAAAAAAACTTTCTTCAGTGGAAAATGGGGATGAGGGCGAGTAAAATATCAGGAAAATGTCACTTTTAAGTGAACTAATCCTTTAAACTAAAAAAATATTTTTTTATAGGGAAAATGTAAATATTCTACTCTCGGATCTGACGGACAGCTTCAGTGATTATAAAAGGAGCGCTCTTTACTTGCTTTGTGTAATTCAGTCACAACTCGAAGAAAAGACTTTGTGACATCCTATTTTTTTTCCATATATCAAGGAAGGGAAATGGAAAAAGTCAAATACGTGCTCCTCTGCTGCCTACTACTGGTTATAACGGTAATTTCATGTTTTTTTTTATCCGAGCTGATAAATGGCCCAGCTCAAAGGAGTAGTGCGGTTCCGTAACAGAACAGAAATGAAGTCGCATCAGCAGGAAAAAAGGTTGCAAAATGTCCCCATTTGGTCGCAGTCTGGAGCCCTGTATAATACTTTTAATTTTATAAAAACAAAAAAAAATTGTATGACCAATAAAATCTAATTTTTACCATTTTTATTATACATTTATGCTTTACATTTATTTTATTATTTTTGTAAATAAAAGGGTACAGCATGGAGAAACAAATTACATTAAAACGCGAACTTATGCTAAACAAATTGATGTTTTTGCTCCCCTAACTAACTTTGGATAAGTGATATTTATCGATTTATTTGGCTATTTAATAATTTTAAAAAAGTATGTTTTTATTAATGACTTTCTTTAAATATTTAATCATAAAAAAATAAAAAATAAAATAAAGCCCTCCATAGTATTGAAGGGCATTTCTTTTAGGAATGCATGATATATCGGCCTCCATATCGGTATCAGACGATATATGTTAATTTTTGATGTTAGCATTATCGGTCTAATAAGAAGATTTGGCCGATAAATAATGGATCGTTTTCTTCAGATGTACACTGTTCACCATAATAGTTTTGAATGGCTTGAAATATGATTGAAATCACTTCAAAAAGGAAAATACGGTTCAGTGCAACATGTGCAGTGCAAATCTGTCATAGGCTACATAAAGAAATATAATGAGAACATTATAATAGTGTGCTTGGGACTTTTAATGGTGAGACTATCGTTTTTGTAATCAGGCTCTCAAATTATAGAAAAATTTGGATTTAGATTTATCAGCCAATATATCGGTTATCGGCTTTCAAATATAAAGAATTATCGGTTATTGGCCAAAATGTTAATATCGGGGATTTGTCATTTAATTCTTACAATAATAAATAGTAAAATCCTAAATATCTATAAAAAGTCTTAAATATACAGGAACAAAAACAGCTTTTTTATTTTTTAAAAATGTACTCACAACGACATTGACACAAAGCTTTGAGCCTAAATTAGCAACTACTGGTGATGCAACAAAGCTGAGCAGCGTTTACACTTATGCAAATGAGCAACCAATGTCACATGACCTGATGACCGAATCCACAAATCACAACGACAGCATAAATATTCATGCACGCACCTGAATACCAATCGATGAGAGCTTTCTCTTGGGCGGAGCTTTCGGTTCGTTAGGTGCCAGCGTGAAACTCACAGGCTCAATTCTGGCGTCCGGGGCGGGAGAGGGCGGGACTATGGCGGGAGGAGGCGTGGTCACTCGTGCGCTGGGTAGATGTACGGGTTCCCGCGGGGCAGGGATGGGCGGCAGGATGGGCGGCCGCTTCGCGCCCTTGACCAGACTTCCTGTCCGAGAGCTGGCGAGGCTGTCGGAGGAGTTGCTGCGTCCTGATTGGCTGTTGACCTCGCTGCGCTGGTCCTGGCTGTCCAGGTACGTGTCCTGGGCGGATTCAGTGCTGCTCTGGACCGTAACCGAGATGTAGGGTTTGGAAGTGGTGCGTGGAGGAATAGGCGGAGGAGCCTTCTTACAAATGGCCGTACATGTGGAGACTAAAAAAAAAGACAGGAAGATGAACTGTCATAAGGTTCACTTCAAAGTCAATACTTAAAGAGGACCTACTATTACGGTTTTTAAACTGTTTATAGTATTATTAACTTAAATATCATTTATTGAATATTTACTTTCAAATAGAAAACAAAACTTAATATAAAATAGTTACAATGCTACAAAAACCAGTACAGAGAACCGTGAAGTTTTAATGGCATTGGCACCAAACACTGAAATTTTGACACTAATTCTCACCAACCCGGAAACAACCTCAATACTAAGTCTCTCTCTTCAGAATGTCACACGTTTCTTTTTTTTCCCAGCAGCCTCTGCTCTCGGGAGCAGCAGGAAGAGATGAGACAAAGACAGGCATTTACATACTCAAATCTCGACAGCATTCCTCTCATGCCGGCCGATGGCAGACCGCGTTAGGAATGCTCCCACAAAACATGAGCTGCAATCTGCTGACGAGACTCCAGGTTTTGTACGTCGAGTCATGGAGCCTGATTATAATGTTTAACAGCGTATTATTAGCCTGCTGAACAGTGTGTAGGAGAAGCTACACTGAAACCGCACAAGCTAGTGTGCGGTATGACCACAATCTTATGGAAGAGTCATTATATATCACGATACAGTTACTTATGAAGGAAATTCAACGCCAAAATGTTTGATATATTATGAAGTGACTTCCAATGTGTGATAATCTAGTGGCACTTGACAGGATGAGCCATATTTGATGCCACTGTAAAAATAGTGGCATTAGGGATGTCACCGTACCAAAAATCCAGTAGTCGGTACCAATTTGGGTACCACATCAAAAAAAAAATTGTTTAATGTAATTAAATTCAATGAGTTTATTATTTATGATGATAATCATAAGTAAATAATACACATTTGAAGGCTGTATGCGGTTTAAAAGTAAACATTGTTTATACAAAAGATAAAGTGAAAAATAAGCAACCATCTAGGCATAATTATTAGGGGTGTAATGATATATCATGATATAACATGTAAAGATATGTATCGTTGATGGAAACGATATGATTCGCGAGATATATATATATATAAATATATATATAGTTGTTTTATCCGAGGCTCAACTTGCTGTAGTAGGCCTATTTATAAAGGTATAATTCACCCAAACACAAATTAACAAATGTAAATTCTGTCATCATGTACTCTCACCATCAAGTCGTTTTTCATTTAACTTCCAAATACAAATGAAGATTTTCTTTATGAAACCTGAGGGATTTCTGTCCCTCCATTTTTAAAGTCCATTTCTCTCAAACCTAAAAGATGCAAAAAATGTCATAAAGGCATCATAATAATAGCTAATTGAGTGGTTTAATTCTAAGTCTTAAGTCTTCAAGTCTTCTGAAGAGACACAATGGCTTTATAATATGATGAATATATTTAACACGACACGCATACTGTAGTAAACACGGATGTTCAAATGACTGAGTGACGCGCGAAAACAACATGAGAGGGAGTAAATGCAGGGAGTTTAATTCATGGATGAGCTAAACATTTACAGTTTGAGAGCGGTCATTTTGACACACTTTCTTGCGATAAGAACTGTGATTGATTGCATCTTCTGAAGTCCACGCTCTGCCGGAACGGCACTTCTCCAAGTCAAAGCGCAAACATCATTTAAATCACTATCACATTTAGTTTTAGTAGTATGATTATTCAAAGCAATTTAGATGGTTCATTCATACATACTGTATTAATAGAGAGATAGGCGGGACATAGCGAGCACGGGAGAGTTGCGAGCATGGGGTAAATAAGTTTACGGAGTAAATTAGTTTAAAAATTAGTTTAAGGAGTTTCAGTGACATTATTACATTAATAATCATATTACATAGAATCATACAACAACTATACATAATATCGAATATAATATAATAATGCATAGGGAGAATATTTGCTGGATATGATAATGCACAAATAAAAAAAATATTATTTTAATCAATACAAAATTAGTGTGTATATATATATATATATATATATATATATATATATATATATATATATATATATATATATATATATATATATATATATATATATATATATATATATATATATATAGATATAGATATAGATAGATATATATAGTAAAAAAAACTTTATTTTGGCTTAAAATATCGTGATACATATCGTATCGTGAGTTCAGTATCGAGATACATATCGAATCGTGACACGAGTGTATCGTTACACCCCTAATAAGTATTATTATTAGTAGAGACGTGGCCAAATCTACTGTACAGTAGCCTAATATTCTGTAAATTTCTTCACGTTAAACCAAGCTTTTATTTTGACGGGTTGCCGTGAAGAGCTTTGAGTGTCTGTGTTCATGATATGAGTTCTCAAATGAAACGGTAAATGCTCAAGTGACGGCGATCGTGTCCTCATATAGTGACACACGGCAGAGACTACAAAGATAGCGGCAAGTGTCACCCGCGCATCGGCGCCTGTCATTCACACAAAGACACGGAACATGCAGGAGTAATATTTGAATAGTATTTTGCAGTTTAATATTCACAGACACTAGTGTATATTCGGCTACAGTCTGGAGCCCTGCGCTTAGATAAACACGGAAGCGACTGAACGCAGCTGCGGGGACCGGATATACTCGGGAGTCGGTACTACAGAAATACTGGCATCGTCACATTTTTTTAATTTCAGTACTTGTGACATCCCTATGTGGCGTCTAACAGGAACTATTCCCTGAATCTAGAATGAATCTTGAAAAAACAATATCTGGTAAATAATTATCAGATTATTTAAATTTGCATAAATAATAATTACATTTATAAAAAAAAAAAATTCTGTCAAAAAATAAGGAATGATCTCAATTAGTGTGTCTGCATAAAACACAAATCAGCATGAACTATATTAAGGTTTAAAACATAATAATGTTTCTTGAGCATCAAATCATATCAGAATGATTTCTGAAGGATCATGACACTGAAGACTGGAGTAATGATGCTGAAAACTCAGCTTTGATCACAGGAATAAATTACTTTTTAAAACATTTGCATAGAAAGCAGCTATTTTAAATTGTAATAATATTTTTATATATTAGGGCCGCAACAACTAGTCTATAAAAGTCAATAATGAAAATCATTATCGATTAGTCGGGTCTGCCACCAACTTCCAGTAGTCGTGCCAAATGACAGCTCTGATTTCTTTGGACAAAATGCATCTAAAAGTAGTGCAGGAAACAGAGCGAGCTGCTGTGGGAAAGGTATGTGATCCTAACACCCAGAACATGAGAATTCTGTATTTTAAGCTTCAAACTAATTTTAATTACATCCATATTAATGACCTGCGTGAAGACACTGAGCTGTGTGATGTCTGCTGCATAATCCAAATTAACTTTTGTAACTTTCATAAGGATTCATTTCCAATATGCGGACAATGCAGACGGAATCCAGTCATAAAAACGGAATTTACTGCGGTGGAATGCCACGGAATTAGTCAGTTTTGATGAATAAATATAATAGGTCAGTACACTTCAATCAAATAGTGATATATACTAGTGTCTTTGAATATGAAGCTGCAAAAAGACAGTTTAAATATAACTGACTGACTATTTTACAGTTTCATTTGAAAAAATCTATCTAAACACACAAACACAGGAACTCGAAGGTCTTAACGACAACCCGTCAAAATAAAAGTTCAGTTTAACAAAGTAATTGTGACAGGATTAATGTTGTAGCCTACAGTAGAATTTAGCTATGTCTCAATGTATTAATATATGCATTTAATTTATACAGTGGAGAATATATAGTGTTATTTAACATTAAACCTACTTAATTCAGGGTTTTTCCTGGGTCAAAAATGGTCTTCGGTGGTGGCTGACAGACATGGTCATTCATACACACATGCACAGTAAAAAAGGACCCTACCCACGTGATCTGCAAACGCAATACTGACAAAACATAAGCAAAAATTACAAACTTTCTTTGAATTTATTTCAAATCTTATTTTGATACCTTGATGTTTGTTTTTGTTCCTAATTTTTACACTATTTATAGATAATTGTTTTGGTATATAATCATATCTATATCAAAAAGTAGTATATATAATAAAAAAGAACACATTTTCTGCCATCTACAACTTCATAAAATTATCAGCTAGCTAATAACTTTGTTCTGGGTTCACCTCACTCCAGTCTAAACTAAATGATTTATAGGCTATTTATTTTACTACACATTGTGAACATAAATAAACAGAAAGACTGTGGATAGTTAAAACTAACTCTTACACCCACTCTTGCTAAATTGGTTTAAGCACACTTGTGTTCTCATTTCAGATCTGTTCAGAGTAAATGTTTAAACTGATTCGTGAGTTCAGTGTTGGACGGATCAATTGTTCTAACGAGTCGTTAAAATGATTCGGTTCAAAGGAGTCATTAAGTCGCGAATCGGACATTAGTAGACGCGTTGTGTGCGAATCCCGTCTGTTAGAACATCGTGAAAGATTTGTCAACACACAGAAAACACTTCATAACGGGATAGGATTTGTTTCCCGTTTATTGAAAGTATGGTTTATGTCAGCTGGTCAGAGGAAGAGTCAACATTTTTGAGCGCAATTCACACCCAGCGGTAATTAAAGGAAAACATCATCTGATAGCACCACGTGCACATGGATTCAGGTCTTTCCGACCTTTTGATTTTGATTAACATATGTGAAATATTAGAAAGGTAAGAATGCTTATTTGGAAGATAGAGAGAGAGTGCGAGCGGGGGAGGAGCACTTTTCTCGTTCGCAAGCGCAGCAGTCATCTACATCAATCATAAATCACAATAACTGATCAAATAAGGCTTTGGCGGGACAAAAATTTGTTTTGGAGGCCGCCAAAAAAAATTCTATGTAAAAAAAAACCCTGTAATTCATATGCATCATCTTCTGTTGTATTTATGTTGGCCTGCTGAATATGGCTGTGCGATATTGAAGAAAAATGCGATACCTTGTTAAATAATGCGATATTCAATATGCGATACGATATTGCTATTAGTGTGTAAAATCGATTTAAAATTATATTTAAAAAATATTTAAAAACTGAGAATTATACCATTTGTGTTTCACATTCTTTCTAGCAAAAGAAAGCGTCGCTACAACTTCTGAAAGTGACCAGCAGTGTTTTAGCAAAAGGTTAATGTCACAAATAGACCTAATGCACGGATCCTATTGACACACATTCGATTTCTTTCCCCATCTGATATCATTTACTTAAAGCATAACCAACTGTGTTTATAAGAATACTCGTCAATACTTTGACATAACTGTGTGTATTTTACAGTTTGAGTGTGTAACAAGGCACGAAACAGAACTGAAGGGATCACACGCTTTCAAAGAGACGGCTTGTGCGCACGTTTCGACTTTGTTGTTTTTCGCAAGTTATTGCACTTAACACTTTTTTATGTCAAGCAAGTCACGTAAGAGTGCCCAGTCTATTCTCTGCTATATGCGTCAACCTAAAACATATACTTTTTCATAATGTTGAAGTAGCCTATTAAAATCATTCAGATATTGCAAGCCGTTGCGATATGCATATTGCGATATGAACATGTGATATTTCGATAATTTTGATGTATTGCGCAGCCCTACTGCTGAAATTAAATGGATTTACAGTCTGTTTATTAGAATTTAAAACATGCAATAAAAACATGATCAAACACTATTTTAAATGACAACATTTCAAATAAGAGGACATGTGACAAATAACAGCCAATAATTGTTTGTTAAAATCGCTATCGGCCCCAAAGAATACTATCAATGCAACCCTAATTAATTGAGCTGAAATATCTGCTGTTGGACGCTAAATTTAGGTTTAAAAGTCTTCAAGTAATTCAAGTATTTATAAAAAAAAAAAATAAGTATCTCAATAATACTAAATATAACTAAAATCATTGAACTGGAAAGTCTTAAACAGCAGCAAAATGACACAAGGAAAAGGACTTTTGGGAAAAGCGATGAATGGAAAACTAATTTTCAATGCAAATGCAAAATGCATGAATACAAAGTTGTGTCATGAAACTCTAGATGGCTCAGGCTGACAAAATCACAATCACATTCTCTATTGGGCACGGCTGATTGGTTTCTGCAGTATCAGTAGCCAATGTGCTCACTGCCCAAACTTCAAATACTTGGTCAGCATTTCTTCCTAACCCTCCACCTTCCCCAGCTCCACCTGTGTAGATCTTCTATGGTTATTCAGGTGTGTTACGTTGTACAGCAGCGTGTTGTGTATGCATTGCAGTAGCAAGTCCTGTACTTGCTCTGTAGCAGCAGCGTAACAGATCTATTCAAACAAGACCAAACATCAACATTTGCATGACAGAAATGTATTATTTGTGCTCTGTCAATACTGAAGACCAGAGTTGGGCTAAAATACGGCATTTAGTCAACAGTTTTGCGACGAGCACAAAGGCTTGTGTTACTGAACAATCAGGGCTCATGTCTGCCCTCCCTGAAGAGGAAGAACTGGTGCTGAACAATCCTCCTCTATCTTATCTGTGCTGTATAGAGGACTCGGTGCCAGGACAAGTCCAATGCTGGGACTGTGGAGCACACAGACAATATTGGATAAATCTGTTTCCGCTCTCTGGCATTGTCCGCTGTGCTCGGCGCCTGGTGCCAGGACAGATGCCACACAGCAGTCTATGCCGATTTGATTGCTACCACAGAGGAATGATATTATGACACAGGACAATTTGACGACAAAGAGCCAATAAACAGATAAAAAGCTACTAGGGCTGGGTTGGAAATACCGATTTCTCGGTTAAAATTTTGATGAACCGATATGGTTTCCTAAATCCAAAGAGCCGATCTTTAAGGTGCATAGTTTTCAACTAAAATTGGAAAGCGCTGTGTGTTTTGGGGCCCTGAAAACGCAGAACATTTGAAAACAGGATTTAAAGAGCACATTTAAAAAACTAAAAAGCCTTATCGTCTCCGTACAAAAACGTAAATTTATGAAAACTCTGACGTCATGCGTATGTGTTCAGTTAATAGAGTTACTTTACAAAGTGAAATCGCCTGACGTGAATAATACAGCGTTTTTAGAGGTCTTTACAGATCCATGTGAACGGCGATTATTTTGACAATGCTGTCATCTGCATGTGAAAAATGCAAAGGAAAAGCTTTTCCATTTTTAATACATAGTTGTTCTGTAAACGTAACCATACAGTGCATTCACACTAGACATGACTTGCGCGAGTAAATCATGATATTCGCACTAACTTAGACGCTTGAACATTTTGACTTTACTCGCTTTATTCGCGTGACATTCACTTCATATAGAGCTGCAAGATTTGGGAAAAATATCTAATTGCGATTATTCTGGTTAAAATTGCGATTTAAAATGCAATTATTATTATTATTATTATTTTATTTTTACATTGAAAAGTGTGTATATAACATTTTGTGCTTATATATTAATATGACTTTTAATATGATTATTATTATTGCTAAATAAAAATAAATTTTACTATTACAATAACATTCATTATTAAAAAAAATTAAAATAGAGCATTTAAGAATAAAAATAACATCATATAATAAAAATATTTATATTTTACTGAAAACTAAAAAATTAATTATACCTGTTAATATGCAGACAGCCTATGACTAAAAATCATTAGAAAGGTCTAAGGATTCATTGTAAAAAAATATATATATATATGTAATTTGCAGCCAGGGCATCTAGCAACTCTCCGTTGGCTTGAAAGCTGGAAAAACCAAACTCTGGTCAGGCCAATCACATCGTGTATAGAGTCAGTGGGCGGGCTTAACATAATGACGGCAGAGTTGCCGCGGTTCCGCATGCTACTTAAAAACAAAGAAGCTAGCGAACAGCTGCCTTTTGAATCGGCTTTGGCCGCAACTCTCAAATTGAGTAAAGAGCGCTTTTTACAACTTACAAGACTGTCCGACCTCCTCACTCACTTTCTTCTAAGCAAGATCCTTTTTACTCCTGTTTCTATAAAGTATGAAGATTTATCGTACAGCTCAAGGGATCCACTTATGATTTTTGTCATCATTGCTGTCAGTACTAGAGCAAGCTCCTGATTGGTTAATGCGGCACGAATATCCGTCAAAGTTCAGATTTTTCAACCCAAAACGCTCAAACGCACCGCGGAATGTCTATTTGCGCCTTTGCATTAACGCTTCATTCGCATCTTTCAAACAATACAGTTTTGGTGCTGTTTAATGTGGCGTGACAGATTGCTTTTGCACTTCAGTTTAACGATCATCTCTTTTTCTTTGCTACTAGTTACAGCATGAATTAAACATAAATGAACAGCAGAAGGTACGTTGAAAGATACAGTACAACTTACTGAAATGTACCATGTCTCGGGAAAGAGGTCAATAAAACATCTTTTAAATGTGTAATGTAATGTCACATTTACCTTAAAAAAAAAGCAAATCAATGCCCAGCCCTACAAGCTACACTATGGTGCTCAGAGTCAAAAAAGTATGAGCATTGGTACCAGAAATGCTCACCTCTTTTAACATGGAAAGATGCCATCAAGGAAAACACAAACCCCATAGTAACGAAAGTGCAACGGCTAATTATTTCCACTGACAGCTATTGAATGACTTACTTCAGCATTGCTTCTCTGAGATATAGTGGCAATTTAATTAAACACTTTTATACTGAGAACAAATCTCAAAGCAGCACCGTATTAATTACATCTCAACCTCCCTTGGGAACTTTAACAGTCGGGAGGCGTGAATAAAATACAGTAGTTTGCTCTTAATATTTGGTACTTTGCACTGAGGGTGATATGAGTTTATGACACAGATCTGGCTCTACAAGGGTGGCTCAGGCCAGATTAACGCATTAGAGCCAGTCGCTCTGCCCCGGGGCCGCTGCCAAACCTTGCATGGCCTTTCTGTGAGCACAGAGGACAGGCACCAAAATACCAGCAAACCTAGAAGCACCTGTACTGTGGCTCTCCTTCCTTAGTGTTAAATGTGTTTTTAAAGAGTTGCTGTTAAAACGATAAATCAAATCTAATTTACTGACTTTTATGCCGTTTCAATTTATTTCTTCTGTGGGGCACAAATGGAGAAAGTCTGAAAAAATGTTTTTCATAACACTTCATCGCGACCAGGTCAAAAAGCCATTGCATGAGTCAATAGAAATTAGTTTCATGATGCTTTTTGGAGCTTGACTGACGCGGTCACTGGGAATTATTGTTTTATGCACAAGAGCTAATAATTATCGTGTGCTGAAATAGAAAAAATTTGGTTTGGAACAACATGAGTGTGAGTAAATGATTTAAAGCATGTTGGAAACATGGGTTAGTTCACACAAGAATTAAAATATTCACCCTCAACACGTAACATGAAAATGAACCTCATTGGTTCCCGCTGAAGCTCAAACGTGCTGCGTTACACGAGAATGAACCTCATTGGTTCTCGCTGAAGCTCAAACGCAAGGCGTAATACCTAAAATGAACCTCATTGGTTCCGCTGAAGCTCAAAGCGTGCTGCGTAACACGAAAATGAACCTCATTGGTTCTCGCTGAAGCTCAAAGCGTGCTGCGTTACGAGAATGAACCTCATTGGTTCTCGCTGAAGCTCAAAGCGTGCTGCGTAACACCAGAATGAACCTCATTGGTTCTCGCTGAAGCTCAAACGTGCTGCGTTACACGAGAATGAACCTCATTGGTTCCCGCTGAAGCTCAAACGTGCAGCGTAACACGAGAATGAACCTCATTGGTTCTCGCTGAAGCTAAAACGTGCTGCGTTACACTAGAATGAACCTCATTGGTTCTTACTGAAGCTCATACGTGCTGTGTAACATGAGAATGAACCTTATTGGTTCTCTCACATCAAGCAAACACGCTTGAGCTTCCGTTTACCAAAACTTGATGAATGTTTACAAGGTGAATAAAAGCCTAAATTCAATCTGTTCATCAGATAACGCGTCCGTGTCTCTTCAGGAAATTTCCACTCAATTCACAGGGAATACCTACACGATCATTATGTGGTAGTCGCGTAGCTGTCAATGGAGGAATAGAAATCACTTAATTTATGTTCCGAAGATAAACAAAAGTCTTACAGGTTGGGAACGGCATGAGGTTGAGGAATTAATGACACAACTTTCTATTCTCTTAAGTGATGTCTAGGCCTGTCGCAATATTGAATATATCGATATATCGCACAATATACATGACCTTAATCATTTTGAGATACAATATATCGCCCATTATGTTAACATGATAATGAACGCCACCAACATTTCACTCGATTGTGCTGTCATCTTGTGTATTTTCCGTGACAGAGGTGAAAGTGGTTCTCGGGCGGTTCCTTCATACACACAGCGGTTATCCACAGGTGAAGAAAAGCAGCCACTTGAGGCGTTTTAGTGTTTTCCTGAAGACTACTGACAGTTTGGAAAAATAATCCCAAATGGACTCGATCCCCTGTTCCAGAGCACATATAAATGCCAACGCAGAATGACGAGTGTTACAGCCATTTCACAAGAGAAAATGTTTATTTACTATTTATTAAAACATTTTATTTAGGATAATATATTTTTTAACCCTTAATTTCCATGATCTAAAGAATTAAAAGGTTGTCATTTGAAAGTGTGTAGGTATACTTGCATTATTATGCTGTTATATTAGGATTATATATTCAGTGGCATAAAATAGTCTTAAAGGACAACTCTGGTGAAAAATGAACCTGGGGTAATTAACACATGGTTACCGAGCAGGTCGTTCTCTGGGAAGCGTTTTCATGAAAATCGAATGAAAAGAGTTTTATTTCTTAAAACAGATTAGCTTATAACGCTAGTTTATGGGGCATACAATAAAATCGCTAGTTAATACCACTAACAAGGCTCAGAATAGCCTCAAACTAACACGGTAGCATAATGAGGGTCCCCACATGCAAACCGAAGCATTGAGAACTTTGTAAGTGTACAAACAGTTTAATAAGGAGATACTTTATAAAGACAGTACATTACGCGTATACAGACAGGAGCCATCTTGGAAAACAGTCTTTGTATAATGCCAGTAATGTACTGTCTTTATAAAGTATCTTCTTATTAAACTGTTTGTACACTTACAAAGTTCTCAATGCTTCGGTTTGCATGTAGGGACCCTCATTATGCTGCCGTGTTAGTTTGAGGCTATTCTGAGCCTTGTTAGTGGTATTAACTAGTGATTTAATCATACGTGTTCTGTGCCCCATAAACTAGCGTTATAAGCTAATCTGTTTTAAGAGATAAAACTCTTTACATTCAATTTTCATGAAAACGCATCCCAGAGAACGACCTGCTCGGTAGCCATGTGTTAATTACCTCTAGGTTCATTTTTCACCAGAGTTGTCCTATAAAATGACAATAATATCGTTTATCGCAATTATTTCTGTGACGATATATCGCGAAACAAAAAGTAGTTATCGTGACAGGCCTAGTGATGTCAAGACTAAACCATTCTTGGTCCGTACGGACTACACCACACAGACATATTCATTATTGTGCACTTAAATCAAAAACACACATCCTAATACGGATAACATCTCTCTAAAACACAGCAAATGTTTACCAAGAAGAGAAACATTTGATTAAAAGTAGTACAATCTAGGCCATATGCGGCTTGAGATATTGCGTGTACAAGTAAATGCATATAATTTCCCTGCAAATGCATGCAGAGATTTACAATATTCTCCATGCAATCGCATTCTTTAGGAGAGGAGAGCATCCTGCACCCTCTGCATGTCCGGCAGGAATAAGGGGAGATTTAAAAACTATGCAAACACTATTCAAAGTTTATGTTCTCTCCCTGACAAATGCATTCGCCCTGATTCAAAACGCGGTGCATAGAAACCAGCCATTGTGTGTGATCAGATTCAGACTCGCACCCAGATGCCCTAACGCAGCATTTGCATGAACAGCAGCAGCATGCGTCAAGTGTAAGCTGTCACGTTCAGGTAGGAAATGCGGTCAGGCTTTGCCTGTCTAGACGGATGCATGTATATAAACACACCTCCAGTAGCCACCAACATGCTAGCAGGAGCTAACCTGCTAATGCAATCAAAATATCACTACATTAATTATTCAAATGACCAACGGAAATGCATTTTTGACGCTAACCCTCGCTATGATCAGATGCGTTATTCGTGACTTCCTCTGACCTCGAGCACATGCCAAAACCAGCACACGCGACCCGTCTCGAGGCGCTGCGCGCGCTCGTTCGCCTGTCCCGCGCGCGTGCCCACTCCCGGTACAAAAATCCACACACCTTTTCCTCTTCCTCTGTGTGTAAAGCGTTCACCGTCGATGGCGTACTTCCATCACGCCAAGTAGAACAGAAAGGACGCGATTAAGTGATCCACTGTAAGGCTTTTTTGTTCTGTGTCGTTTCCTCCCACCCGCTATATAATATCCTTCCGTTCAACGGATTCCACCATCCACGTCTCGAGGAGTCGAGGAAAGAGAACCGATCCGGTAATCCGCTTTCAGGACGCGGGATTGGAGAAAGACGCGCTCGAGGCGTTCACTCGCTGCGCTCTCATTGGTCGGTGGGCGGGGCGTAAGCTCATGACGCGGTCGAATCAGAATCGCTGTTCGTGCGTCACACAGAATCCCCGCTTGCGCGCGTGTTGGTTCTCTCTTTAGCAGCTGAGTTGCCAAGTCTGCTTATTATAAGCAATTTTTGGCTTGTTTTTTACAAAAAGGCTGAGTTTTTTGGGGCTTATGTGCAGAACACAGCTGCGTATTTTGCCTGGTTACTGTTTGGAACAAAAAATATTCCCGCTTTATTGTTATATTTTATTTATACTTGTATACTTCATTGTTTCTCTGTCGTATTGAACACACAAACTTACTTAACATTTTATCAATCTAGTTTTTTCACATCTTAAGTAATTTGATTCAGCATATCTTTAGCTGCTCTTGATGAAACAGCAAGACATTTAAATCACATGTACACATATTATAGGCCTAAATAATATCTTCGATAGCAGAGGAAAATAAAGTGTCTGGAGATTGTGTGTCTTACGAGGACAATAATTAATTCAGTGCATTTGGTCGATTAATGTGTTGCATTTTTAAAAGGGAAACAGTATGCAATGCATTATTACACCGTAAACAGTAGTATGTTACATCGTGGTCACATGACCTCATCATGTTTCATGTTTATAATTCAGAAAGCTATCCAGTTTTGTGTAAAAACAATTGACAATCCGGTTCAAAATCACGGATGATATTATTTCAGATTCTTCCATCACAATGGAAAACATAGGCACAAGTTGTGTCCAAATTCAAAGGCTGCATCCTTCGAAGGATTCAGACTTAAAGGTGCAGTGTGTAGTATCTATGAGGATCTATTGACAGAAATGCAATATAATATACATAACTATGTTTTCAGTGGTGTATAAAGAACTTACATAATGAACCGTTATGTTTCTTTACCTCAGAATGAGCCATTTCTCTCTACATACACCACGGGTCCACTTACAGTGAAGTCGCCATCCATGTTTCTACTGGAGCACTAAACGGACAAACTTCTCTAAAGAGCGGTAGCTACTCTCTGCTGTCTCAGATGACCACATCTTTGTCCTATGTCGGCCACCGTAGCTTTCCTATGTGCTTCGAAAGGGAGGGGTGAGTGGTGGGCGGTTGCAATTCACAACCTCATCGCTAGATGACGCTAACATTTACACAGTGCTTTAAAAGGCAGTGCCTTCGAAGGCTGACTGAGTGTTGTCAAATGGGATGGTCTAGCCTACAGAGGACTGTTCTTGTTGTCTAGCAACTGTGACAGCTGCGGTTGATGACCAGCAGTAAAGTTTGTACTGGACTGTTTTTGAAAGTTATTTTCAACTGTCTGAATACAAAACATGGTCTAAATATGCTCATCATGTTCCATTTCAGTGTCATTAGATATTTGATTAAGCTGAAACCCAATACTTACGTTTAAAAGTGTAATTCAGCAATTTCTCTCAAAAAAATGTCTTGTCACTGAAGCAATGAATTCTGGGGTAGGCTAGGCCTCAAAGGATCCATCTGTCGTATCCTTCATTGCACGGGAGGAGCCTTTGAATTGCCTTCGTCGCGCCGCTGTGACATAGGCTCTGTCCCAAATGGCACCCAGTCCACACCATAGACTGTACAAAAAGATGGACGACGCCCTTTCACAATCTTCCATTGTAGAAAAGTGAAGCCACCAATGTCCCAATATGGCACTGACTTGCACTGATTTGGGACCTGAGTCTGTTCAGTAGAGAGCAGGAAGTAGAGCTGTGATATCTAAACCCCGCCCACACTCTGTTAGCACAGTTAACTGCAAGTCAAGTCAAGTCAACTTTATTTATATAACGCTTTTAACAATGCAGATTGTTTCAAAGCAGCTTCACAGTGTTAAACAGAAAAATAATGCAACAGAATATATTTCGATTATCATACAGTGACAATGTGGGCTTTAGATCAGTAATTTGGTCTATATGGTTAATTAAGTTTAATAATTAGATTTATTTTGAAATATATTTGAAAAATATTTTTTCCCCAACTGAGCAAGCCAACTGCAGAACTCATTATGTCGGTGTCAAATATACAGTTATGGAAATGTAGAAATTAAAATCTCCAATCTCCTTCCGGAAATCTCAAAAAATATCCGTTGGCGCCTCAGTGAAAAGTTCACTCAGCGAAGCTGTCAATCACAGCTGTCAATCATGACGTCACACTTGAACTTACCATCTTTGGAAAAAAATTATTTGAAGTGTAATTTGATTGTTTAGTTTGTCTCGCGTCCCATTAGAATACATGGAGTGGGCGGGTTTATGAGCTATACTGGGACCAAACACCTGGGGGGCGATCGAGACAATTTAGCTTCACTTTTCAGGACGTGCAGCACGCTTGGTCCACACTAGGGATGTGACGGTGAGGACATTTTCCCACCGGTGAATCAATGTGTGATAACACCGGTAATACCGGTGTCACCGACTGGGCTTTTAAATCACTAATTCTATATAACCAGAAGTAATGCTCGGGCAATAATAACGGAGCGGAGCAAAGCGAGCGGTTTCATTGAATTCATACGAAAGTTAAGTTTCCATAATAGGCATAAACTAAAAATGCGCCAGTGCAAACACACCTTGAATGACAGTTCGTCCTTAAATGCGCACTCTGTGTAGCCGCACACATTTTAGTTTCGGTTTCGGATAAGCGCCAATTCAGGAGCGGGTTGTTTGAATTGTGGGATTATTAGCCTATTAATCTTAATGAAAAATAACCAAATGTGTTGTTTATTATCTTAATAATAAACAACACAGTACAATGATAAACTCGTGTAATTAGGCGCCTTTACATTTTGCTGCGTTTGTGTTGCGCTGAACTACTGTCTGTTGTCTCTAACTGAACAAAATTATTTTATTACAAAAAACAACATTCAAAACGACAGTGGGGGACGGTGCCACGGTGTGAAGTGATATAAGTGGTGTTGAGTCTGCACGCCGGTAACACCAGCAACACCGACTATCGTAGCAAGCCTAGTCCACACTTTCGTGACGTATCGCTTCAGTGCCGGCTCGGAAAAGTGTGCATCTAAGGCACATATCGACCGCAAAGGGGTGCTCACAGAAAACCACAAGTGCATAAGAATCGTGCCATTTGGAACAGGGCTACAATCAGCCTTCGAAGGATGCAGCCTCTGAATTGGGACCATAGACTGATAGACTTAATATGATAAAAAATATGGATGTAGTGTCCGTGACATCACCCATAGGATTCTGAATAGCCGTTTTGAAGCGTAAAGTAGGGGCGAGCTGGCCGTTGGCATCTTAGCAGCGCGTCACTCCCGGATAACAGAAAATGGGCAAAGAGGCGGGATGTGGCTGGAGTGCATTGCATTGTGGGATACAGTATCCCTTGCAGTAAGCTGCTCATTTTGTCATCTGGGTGTTGCATATAGAAAAATCCTGTTTACAACTACTGTGCACAGTGTACATATTATGCTTTTCCGAATTGGGCAATGATAGCACTGGCTTTTTAATGCAGCAGAAGTGTAGAAGTGATCAACAGACGGCCAAGGTTTGTTTTTCTTGACAGCTTGCTACCTAAACTAAATTGCATTAGCCAGATTCCTCTCCAAAAATAGACTTGATTTCGTTATTTGCTATTCTGAGAGTAGCTCTGTACCAACACTACACAAGTGGTACCTTTTCAAGACTCGAGATGAATGTCAATACATTTAACCGTCACGCAATTATGGGAATGTTGTTTAATTCAATAAATCTAGACTATGTCCGGCTTGCATGATAAATTACAAGACATATCAAAATACAGTGAAAGTAAAAGTAGATCATCTTTAATCAAATGTCAAAAAGCAGACTGCCCACTGGCTGCTGGTTTATCAAGCGCTGTGCCAAACTAATCTGATTGATGTCTGTTAATTCCTCTGAAAACCGGCTACGATGAGGTTTAATTTGCAGTGGAAGTTTTGCCAGAGTCGGTCATGATGGGCCGAGAAACATTAGCCGTTAAGCTCAAGGATTCATCTCTGCAGGACACCACCAGTACAAATGTAGGTCAGAAGACTTGTGTATGTGTGTGAGAGAGAGTCAACTCACTGTTGCACACTTGGCACTGGCCGCTTGAGATGTATTAAACGTTATGACTCCAGTAGTCGACATGAAACGAGTGAAACATGACTAAATCCATCCAAAAGCCTGACCAAAAGTAGTTCATATGACTCATGCACTTGCATACATACTGAGATAAGTGAGTAAACGATGAGCGTGTTTTCATTTTTTACGTGACCTTTCCCTTTGAGGGGACCATCATGAGACAGTCTTCATGGTCTACGGCTGTTTTGACTCTCACGCCATGATTCCAGATCATCTGTCTGGACTTGCCCACATACCGACCTCTCATAGGAAAAGCGATCCGACTTCACACCGAGGTCTTTATTACTGAGAAATAAAAACAGGGCTTGTTTGTTCGCCCAGACATCACCTTTGGAGGCAATAAAATGACATGACGTCCATGAGGCCGGTGCTGATCATACAAGTTATTATATTGCCCGTCCTGAACTTTGTCCACTTTATAAAAACCAATGGTTTCTGTTTATGCACATGCAAATTCAGCGCTACCCCTGTGACTGTCGTCAACCAGGTCACATTTAGTTGTTTTGCAGTGGTTGGCTTTAAGGTGTTCAGTGATTATATTATCAAATGCAGCAATCATTTACAAGCCTTCATCAGTTTTTCAGGTTATAAATGTTTTAAAAGCATTAAGCTAAATCAAAATCATTCAGATCTACAGTCATAAACCACAGGAGTGCAACATGCACTAAAGCATTCAAAAGAGGGGCTGCTAAGATTTATTCATGCTTTTATTTGCATTTATTTGATCAGTAATATTGTGATATATTATTACAATTTATAAGAGCTATTTTCTGTGTGAATATATAGTAAAATGTCATTTATTCCTGTGACCAAAGCTGAGTTTTCAGCATCATTACTCCAGTCTTCAGTGTCACATGACCCTTCATCCTAATATGAGGATTTGATGCTCAAGAAAAATTACTTGAAGTTATTGGATGAATATAAAGTTCAAAAGAACAGCATTTATTTAAAAAATAAATATTTTGCAACATTATAAATGTCTTTACCTTCACTTTTGATCAATTTAATGCATCCTTGCTGAGTAAACGTATATCTTTAAAAAAGAAAATCTTACTGACCTTGTGAACCAGCATATACATAATTCACCACTTATTTTATGCCTCAGATATACATTTTTGTCTTAAACCCAATACAATTTGCACACTCAGAAAGAAAGGTACAAAAGCTGTCACTGGGGCGGTACCTTTTTAAAAGGTACACCTTTGTACCTAAAAAGTGCTTATTAGTACACATTTACATTAGTAGCTAAGTAGTACATAGCTTTTGACAGCTTTTGAACCTTTTTTTTTCTGAGAGTGTGCCATGAATGACCATGAATGAGTGAACCACAAGAAAAACATGTCCGCATGTCAACATGTCCGCATTTCACCCCAAAAGCAAAAGAAAAATGTATTTAGTTTGAGGTCTAATAAGATGTTTTACACAGTAACATTATTATTTACGATAATACAAAAAATACTGCATAGTGGAATAAATAAATAAACAAAGATGTTAATTAAATAGTAAAATATAAAAAAAATGTTTTGCCCTGCTATTAATTTATGCTGTTGAAATTTTTTTTATGGAGCCCCTAAAGGGACATGGTGATGAAAAAAAAAATATATGAGATGGGAGGAAAGATTATTTGTCAATGCTTTTGCGTTCTCTTGCAAATGTTTTGCGTTCCCCCGAGAAATGTAGTATTCGCTCGCAAAGAAACAAAGGTTTTGCGAGCGAATGCAAAAGCATTTAAAAATACCCCCCTCCCTTTATATCTCATATTATTTCCTTCAGCATGTCCTTTTAGGGACTCCATACTTTTATTAATCTAATGAGAATCCATTACACAAAAAATTACACAAACACACATACAAAATGTCTGGATGCATTACAACAATGGGAATTTAAGGGGGAAAAGTGCATCGTTGTCATGAAAATATTGTCACAATCTACAATGTTCTTAACAGAAAATATAATTTCTTACCTTTTTTCTTTTTTTGGGGGGTGTTTTGTTTCTGTCAGTGTTTGGCAAGGTAATGGATATGACCATATGTTTGGACTTGGTGGAATAGATCTGCTACGCTTCTGCTGCTGTTATTGCTACTTTAGAGCAAGTACAGCGGGACTATAACGTAAGTCAATTACTGTAGCAAACCCATACAGGTGGAGCTGGGGAAGATGGAGGGTTTCTGAAAGAGCTGCAACTGCTACAGCAAATGCTGACCAATTATTTGAAGGTTGAGCAGCGAGCTCATTGGCTACTGATATAGCAAATACCAATCGGCTGTGCTCTACAGAGAATGATGTGATTGCAAGCATATTGAGTTAACGACCCATCAGCCTGAGCCATCTAGAGTTTCATGACAGAACTTTGTATATAGCAGGTCTATGAATGCGATTCTCTCTGAAGGTGTGTTTACATGCATGTAATACTCACTGGTGACGCTGTTGTAGCTACTGATGGATGACGTTATAGGTGGAGTCTCATCGGAGTCCACGGAGCCCGTATCGTCGTCCTGGGAGCAGCCGGCCTGGATGGCCCGCAGGTAACTGTGGCTTCGAGACCGGAAGCAGGTGGGTGTGGGAAGATCCAAGGCCTCCATCGTGTGAGAGTCAACCTGCCCGTAAGCCATGTTGCCCACGTAGCCCTGCTCCACCTGAAAGGACACGTGCAGGTTGAACCGACCCGAGCAAGGCCTGCGGGGCAGACGGCCACTGCCCACCCACAAGCGTGCCTCGCATGGGGAGAGATGGGACCGCCGCTTTAGGGTTGGCTGGCGCATTCGGACATAAAGAGGAAACGGCTGTAAGTCCAACAGCAGTTTTAGTGACTCTTGAGTGGTTTCCATTTAGTTTATGCAACAAATGTGGCATAAAATGAGACAAATCCTTTCATTGACTCCTTTCACAGTTGCACTGGTGAGGATTTGCTTTATAAAATGGTATAAAATGCTTGTAATTTAGACCATTTTAAAATGTAGACAAAAAAACTCACTTAAAACTGGAAAAAATGTGTAAATATTATTTGCAATGTTTTCTATCAGTCTGTAATTAATATTATTTTTAAATTCTTTTCAAAATATTTTAATAAAATCATAATTTAAATATTTATAATGTATATATAATATATGTCTTGCTTAACTAAAGCAGGACACACAAATTATTTACAAAGGGATTTGCTTTTCCAAGCTGATCAGTGTCGCAATGTATAATTGTCCTCTCTTTTTTCTCTCCAAATCCATCAGGAAGAAAGCAGAGAAAATGCCTCAGAGAGTCAATGAGCTCTTCAGTGATTCAACTGACCTTTAAGTCTTTCCAAACTATCCTGCAAACAAAGCACAATCACGATTCAAACTCTCTCGAAAGATAAAGCGGTAGTGTTCAAGCCTGAATGAGCCGTTTAGACGGTGGAGAGTAAAGAGAAAGTTTGTGTTTGTCCATCCAGCAGGTGACATTTCTCACAGAGACACAACTGAACTGGAGGATTGTGTGTTTGTCACAGATAGACCTCGCAATTAAAGGCAAACAAACAGAAAAACATACCAAACTGCAGTAATAAATGTGACTTTAAAAAAAGATCATTCCTAGGATAATTGTTCTTGACTTCTTTCCCTTTGATTCAAGCAATTACTCTCCGACAGCGTATTTCCAATTTTAGAAACAATTTTTTCCATAAAAAAAACATCCACCAGTCTTCACAATAATCCCACTTAGCAAAATAGAGCTTCAAAAAAACATTAAAAAAATCAATTCTCTTTCCTCTTTAGAAATCAGCAACATTTCAGACCCTCGACAGGCTTCACAAGACTTGATGTCTTCATCAGCATATTGAGAGAGGATGTAGGCGAGTATCTCCTCCCGATAACATGCCCTCACACTGATTTCCCAACCTCCACATCTCCTTAAACTAGCTTTAGGATGTTTCATGGCATTTTTAATCTGGAACATTCTGTTCTTGAGGTCAAGTAAACAGCAAAACCTCTCAGACACATTTCAGCGTTTGCTCTGCTATGTAGAACACATAACTGAGCGATTTACAAGACTACACAGAAATAGGTTTTTACATCTTCTGAAGAAAATGTGAGCAAAACTCTCTGATAAGATGCTTAACTGATGTGGGTGGTTGTTAGGGTGTTTTGGTTGCTATGTGGTTACTAGGCTGTTTTTGTTGTTAGGGTGTTCAGCGGGTTGCTATGGTGTTGCTACTGTATGCGGTTACTATAGCGTTCTCTATATGATGTTGTCATGTGGTTATTAGGGTGTTCAGAGAGTTGATTTGTAGTTACTAGGGTGTTCCGGGTTGTTGCTATGGTGCTGCAATATGTTTGCAAGGATGTTCTGGGGTTTGCTATGCGGTTACTAGGGAGTTTCTGGGGGTTACTATGGAGTTCTGGGGGTTGCTGTGATGTTGATACTGTGTGTGGTTACTAGAATGTTCTGGGGTTGCTGTGATGTTGATACTGTGTGTGGTTACTAGAATGTTCTGGGGGTTTCCATGGTGTGACCATGTGGTTACTAGGGAGGTTGCTATGTTGCTGATACTGTATGTATGTAGTCAATAGATGGTTCTGGGGGTTGCTATGGTTTTACCATGTGGTTACTAGTGTGTTGTCATAGGGGTTGCTTTGATGTTTCTACTGTGTGTGGTTACTAGAATGTTCTGGGGGTTGCTATGGTGTGACCATGTGGTTACTAGGGAGGTTGCTATGTTGCTGATACTGTATGTATGTAGTCAATAGATGGTTCTGGGGGTTGCTATGGTTTTACCATGTGGTTACTAGTGTGTTGTCATAGGGGTTGCTTTGATGTTTCTACTGTGTGTGGTTACTAGAATGTTCTGGGGTTGCTATGGTGTGACCATGTGGTTACCAGGGAGGTTGCTATGTTGTTGATGCTGTATGTGGTCAATAGATCGTTCTGGGGGTTGCTATGGTTTTACCATGTGGTTACTAGTGTGTTGTCATAGGGGTTGCTTTGATGTTTCTACTGTGTGTGGTTACTAGAATGTTCTGGGGTTGCTATGGTGTGACCATGTGGTTACTAGGTTCTTGTCACAGAGGTTGCTTTGATGTTTCTACTGTATTTGGTTACTAGAATCTTCTGGGGGTTGCTATGGTGTGACCATGTGGTTACCAGGGAGGTTGCTATGTTGTTGAAGCTGTATGTGGTCAATAGATGGTTCTGGGGGTTGATATGGTTTTACCATGTGGTTACTAGGATGCTTTAATGGTTGCTATGGTGTTGTTACTGTATGTTCTGGGGAGGGGTCATAAGGTGTTTCAATGTGGTTGCTAGGATGTTCTGTGGATTATATGGTGTTTGCTAGGATGTTCTAGAGTTGCTATGTGGTTACTAAGGTGTTCTAGGGGTTGTTAGGGTACTGATGTGTGGTTGTTAAGGTGTTTTGGGGGTGTTTTGTGGTTACAAGAGTGTTTTAAAGTTTGATATAGTGTTGACATGTGGTTGCTACATTTATGCATTTGGCAGACGCTTTTATCAAAAGCGACTTATCCAAGCATTGCTAGGGGGTTCTGGGGGATGTTGTGGTGTTGCTAGAATTAGAAATGGAGTTGCTGTGGTTACTAGGATGTTCTAGGGGTTGCTAGGGTGTTGAAACTTGGTTGTTAGGATGTTTCGGGGGTTGTGGTATGTGATTACTATGATGATCTAGGGATTGCTATGGTGGTTGATAGGGTGTTCTAGGGGTTGATGGGGTGTTAACTTATAGGGGTTGCTAGGGTGTTGCTTTATGGTTGCTATACGTTGTTCTAAGGGTTGCTATGTAGTTACCAGGGTGTTCAGTGCTAAGGGTGTTGATATGTGGTTGTTAGGATGTTTGGGGGGTTGCTATGTGGTTACTATGATGTTCTAGGGATTGCTATGGTGGTTGAAAGCAGTTAGTGCATTAAACCAAGTATTACAGTGTATTAGCAATAATAACAGTGATGCTTTAATAATTTGAAATAAACTAAATGAAGTCTGTGACCTGTCTCATGGTAGACCCTCGTCCCAGCGTGGCGCAGCGCTGGCCGAATCCCCCATCAGTGTCCCAGGGCTGAAGACCGGCGTCACCTGCTGCCATCAAACAGTCCAGGTTATCCAGGCTGCGATTGGTGGAGACCTCACATAGAGACGGCATACAGCTGAGAGGAAACACAATAGATCACAATCCATCCTACAGGAAGCCTTCACATCCTTATCCCTTTTGCCACTCCGCCAATAACATTCAACTTTATTTTTGGTAGCGTCATAGACGAGGTGAGCGAGAGCCATGTGCAGGACGTTAGGAACAGGTCTGATCAAGTTGACCAAGCTAGAAAATAAAGAAAGTTTTGGTGAGGATTCAGCCAGGATTCGTGCATTGGGGTGTTTTGTGGGGAATTTTATGACGTGTTTTTAGCATATAGAGTGAGAATGTGTCACGTGATCAGGTGGAGGCGGGGCTTAAACACTAACCTGTGCAGGTGCGGCACTGAGGCGGCGCTCTGCAGAGGAGACCAAACCACTCCAAACTGCTTCCGCATGAACGGACAGGGACTCTGTCTGCTAGTGAGCGTATAGGAAGGGTGGGCTGTTAAATGGACGTCTGCTGTTTGTTTCCGGTTCATCAACACTTACTCGACTGCTCATTGTGTGACAAACGCTAGTGTGCAATAAACGTCATCTTTTGCTGAGTAATTCACAGGGATATTTTTCCCCAAAATATTAACGTAAACGATCCAGTCCAAAGTCTATACTCTTTTACCTTTTCATACAATCTGGTTTGACATGCTGTTCTTGGACCAAAGTGAATGTTGACATGGCAAAATAATGGGATACTGAAAAAATGGAAATTCTGTTATTGTTCCAAACCCATAAGACTTTCATTCATCTTCAGAACAGAAAATATCTTAAAATGACATTAAAGGGATAGTTCTCCCCAAAATGAGAATTAGCCCATGATTTACTCACCCTCAAGTCTTTCTAACTGTATATGACATGCTTCTTTCAGACGAATACAATCTGAGTTATATTAAAAATGTCCTGGCTCTTCCCAGCTTTATAATGGCAGTCACTTGATGGATCGTTTATGAAGTCCATAAAAGTGCATCTATCCATCATATAACTGCTCCACACGGCTCCCGGGGTTAATAAAGGCCTTCTGGAGTGAAGTGGTGTGTTTGTGTAAGAAAAATATCCATATTTAAAACTTTATAAACTACAATAACGAGCTTCCGGCGGTCAGCGCTCCACGAGTCAACTTGCACTAAAAGAGTAACCCCTGATGTGATGTACAGGAGCATCCCAAGCTTTGACGCCTCTCGTGGATAGAGCTAGGCATCAAACTCAACCCCCTCTTCTCTCATATCAAAATCTTCCTACATTTCTATTTAAAAATTCTCGTTTTAGACTCTAATTCATGACCGGTGTTTTGTTTTGCTCTGTCCTTTGCACTTCTGCGTTCGTCAATACGCATGCGTCAAGGGAAGTTAGTTATTGTAGTCTGTAAAGTTTTAAATCTGGATTTATTTCTTACACAAACACACCACTTTGCTCCAGAAGGCCTTTATTAACCCCCAGAGCCGTGTGGAGCAGTTATATGATGGATAGATGCACTTTTATGGACTTCAAAAACGATCCATCAAGTCACTGCCATTATAAAGCTGGGAAGAGCCAGGACATTTTTAATAAATTGTATTCGTCTGAAACAAGAATGTCATATACAACTAGAAAGACTTGAGGGTGAGTAAATCATGGGCATTTTCATTTTTGGGTGAACTAACCCTTTAATTAATTACAGAAATGTCATTTGTGAGGGAACTAATCCTTTAATAGTAATTATACACTTCTATCTATCAGGAACACCCAAATGTTCTTCAGGGTTCCCACTTTGTTTAGCCAGTGAATTTGCATCGACTTTCCCAGTCGTCCTTTATATGATTAAGGAATTCTTTATATTCATGTTTTTGAAAAAAAGAACAAACAAAAAAAATGTTCCACGTTTGAAATGCCAATCAAAATATTGTTCAAATATAATTTATATTTATATTATTATATATTTTATTCACAATGCATTTTTATTTACTATATCATTATTTTTATTCACAATATAATTTACAATATATATATATATATATATTTGTTCACAATTTGTGTCTATATCTATTTATTATATTTTTACTAGAATATTAATATTACATTTTTATTTTATTTATGTTCAATTGTTTATTGTTCAAATATAATTGTTTTATATAAATTCAAATATTAGTTAAAAAAATTAATATTTGAATAATTTGAAAATATATATATATTTTCTAACAAATATATATTATAATTATTATTATACAAATATGTGTATTTATTATTATAATTATTGCACTATGTATTCTAGTGGTTTAAGTTTATTTTAATTCTTGCTTTATATTATTTTGTCTTTTTTTTAAATCATGAGAACCACTGCATTATGGTTACATTTGAAATGTAATACAAGCATAATGTGTCATATGTAGTGTTTACTTAGTTTACTAGTATGTATTCTTATACAAATATTAAAAATAGTATACATAATGCACGCAATAAGCAATGTGCATGTTTTATCCAGTGAGTGGCATTTCTAATGGAAGTTTGTGCGGAAGCATCTTTACTCTTTGCACTTTGATAAAACACCCCCAAAAAGAGGTTTAGTACTTCTAGAAGAACCACACGAGACTTCAGCAAAAGTCTCCATTTAATCTCAGCATCTAGGAGAAACAATTAAAGATATTAAAGAGATGTCCTTTGGAGTTGTTCTATATGGAGGAAGTGAGTGGTGTTTAATGAGTATTAACAGTCAGCTCCCTAGTTCAGTAGTCAGGGCACTGATCAGGACATAAGTCAATAGGCTGATCCCTGATCAGTGAACGAGGGAGCCGATTGAGACACGTACCCAGAGTGTTTTGGAATCTATAGTTCCTAATAAACCCGTCGACATGCTGCCATCTGCTGGTCACAGGGAATATGTTCCTGATAGCATCACTATTGAGATGTTCAATTTAGGATATATCATTAATATGAGGCACTACATAATGCGCCTTATATGATGGACATATAGGCTAATTATGACAGTCATCATGCATGCACGTGGATCTGTGTGTGTGTGTGTGTGTTTATCTGGAGATATCTGTAGCCGTGTGCATGTTGTGGTCGATGTGTGTTCACTCACTTGCGCGGCGGTAAAGGCGGCTGCTGCTCGCTGAGAGACTGCTGGGTGGCCTTCAGGTAACTCTGGCGTCGGGCGGCGGTCTTGGGTGAGGGTTTGGGTGAAGGGGCCCCGTCTGAGTCGTCGCTGTCCTCCACGTCCCCCATGGCTTTAACGTAACTGCCGCTGCGCATCCGCCGGCACGGGATCTCGCCCGCGGCCCCGGCCTTACCCAGCGTCCCGCTCCACTCACCTGTAGGCACCTGCCGAAACACTTACTGTTACAATACACTACCCACAATGCATCTGGGGCAAAGGATCTCAGATTCGTCTTTTTGAAAAGAAGCGTAAAAGTTCTTTGCATTCATGTTTTTTTTAAACATGTTTTTCAACATACCACGCACACACACGCACACACACACACACACACACACACACACACACACACACACACACACACACACACACACACACACACACACACACACACACACACACACACACACACACACACACACACACACACACAAATTCAAATTTTTGTTCAAATAATACATATTTGTAACAAATATTTGTATTTATTATTAATAAGTATAGACATTTTTGTATTTATTACTATTGCACCTATTTATTATCATACAAATATTTGTAAATATTTAAGATTTAGCTAAAATATATTTTTATCTTTGCTCAAATATTTAGTAATATATTTTTTACAAATAGGTATTATTATGTATATTTTTCAACATGACACTTGAAATGCAATCAAATATTATTTTTATATATGAATTCAAAAATGTATATATATTTTCTAACAAATATGCATTATTACTACACAAATATTATTTATATTATTATTTTTATTGCCGTTTTATTTGTGTATTTATATCATACAAATATTTGTAAATATTTAAATTTTTCTCAAAAATGTAATACAATATTTTTACAAATATGTATTATTATTTTAAAATAATAATAAAAAATCACTTTAAATTTAAAAAATTTATGTTCAATTACTGTTCAAATATTATCTTTATATATAAAATCAAATATTAGTTTATTTATATTTATATATATATATATATATATATATATATATATATATATATATATATATATATATATATATATATTATACAAATTATTATTATTATACAAATATGTATTTTTGATTATTGCGCTTACACAGTATATCATTAATACAGATTAAACTGGTTTTATGTTTTGTGTGAAATATTGTTGAAATGCCATTCAAAATGACAACAAAACTCTGTTCATATATCATTATTATTGCATTTATTATTATATATGTATTTATTATAATGTAATTATTAAAAAAATATATACTATTAATATTTGAAAATAATAATACATTTTTAACAGCTATTTATTATTTTTATTATTATCATTTAATATGATTTAGGCATTCAGTAATAGGTAACACAATAATAATGATATATTTACCCATTTAGAAACAAATACAATAAAAAATAATAAAAAAGAGATGCTTACTTTGCATTATAATCAATGTTATAATTCAAACACACCCTATTATGAAATCTTGGATGTGTTATCCTAGTAATATTTGCCTCAGATATCACAAAGTCTCTCTATTTCTCTACCCTTCACAGTTTAAAGGGTTCGTTTAGGGTTCGTTGCATTTCAAGTGTCATGTTGAAAAATGAAAATTCTGTCATTTCGTTCGAAATCCGTGAGACTTTCGTTCGTCTTCAGGAACACAAATGAAGATTTTTTTTATGAAATCTGAGAGATTTCTGTGCCTCCATTAAAAGTCTGTTCACCCAAAACACTTCAAAAAAGACTAAAATAAATCCATACGAATCGAGCAGTGTTCTGAAGAGACACGGTCGCTTTATATGATGAACAGATTGAGTTTAGGCTTTTATTCACATGAGCATTGATGAGTTAATGTACATAGAGGACTCAAATAGGGTAAACAGAAGCTCAACCGTACTTGCTCGACGACGAAAGTCTTATGGGTTTGGAATGAGTAAACGATCATTTTGGGGTGAACTTTTCCATAACTGTCTTTCTTTCGTTTCTGTGTGTCACCTGTAGGAAGTTGCAGGTCATCTCCTGTCCGTGGCAGGACTTGGACTTGAGCAGGGTCTGGTTGATGGTGGCCGAGCCCTTCTGAAGCACCTGTCTGGCCTGACTGAGGGTCAGCGTTGACCAGGAGCCTCTCTTGACCAGCACGCTGTCCCCCGTTTGGCCCCCGGAGGGCGGCAGGCTGACCTGCGGCTTGAGGTCACCGCTGCTCTTGGAGGACTTGAGTGAGTGCGCCGCGATGGTGTTGTAGCCCTGCGGATGCGGTCTGGGTGCTTGACTGTCCGACACGGCTCTGCCCAGCGTCATCATGCTCAGAGGGTTTCGGTACGCCACTGCCAGCGGGCCGGCGGCGGGCTGAGTCGGTGGATCGTCCTCTAAGCCGTCGTCCGAGCTCCAGAAGCCTGAGAGATTGGGCCGCGGTCGCCGTTTGGTGCCTTCTGTCTTGGCGCGGTCTTTGCTTTTGCTTCGCCGGGTCGCTTTGTTCGCATCTCCGGCGGTTATGCTCCCTTTAACCGCCGAGACCTCCAGAGATTGCGACTTGGCGAAGAGTTTCTGGACGGACTGGACCAGGTTTCGGATGCGGCTGGGACTCTCGCTGCGCTGCTTGGAGCCGCGGCTGCGCCGGTGGAACTGCAGCGTGCTGAACCCGTCGCGCTGCAGCGGGAGGTGGCGCTCCAGCTGGTCCAGCAGGTTGGCCGGGAGCCGGTTCATCTTGGCGGCCGCCGCGGATGAGATGGTAGCCGTTCCGCTGGAGATCATGGCGGGGGCGCCCAGTCCCAGGCCCAAACCCATAGACATGGAGGATGTGAGGGTGCCAGTGCGACTGCCTGTCTGAGCCACACAACCCTGCCGAGACAAACCACATCATCACTAAAACGCATGAAAATGAAGCAGATGTACTAGAGCAGGAGTGCAGAACTCAGCCCTGCAGAGTTAAGCTTCAATTCTAACTGAACACACCCTATCAAGTCCTTCTTTGAGACCTAAAGGTAGGAGAGTTGGAACTAAACTCCTTGAGTTTTGCACCCTTGTGCTAGACATTTACTAACACAAGCGTGGGTTACATTTTTTTATTAACTGTATTAAATATATCACATGCACAATAGTACAATTATTGTAAATTGGAAACTATAGAGATACTCCCGTCTATTTTGACCTTCCCAAAACAAGTCAGTAACGGCGATATCATTATAGTGGCTGTGTCGTCGGTCATACATATCAATAAAAATGTGATTGCATTTAAGTTTTCTTGCCTGCTTTAAATAAAGACACCAAAATTTGCATTTAAATTGCATCATGCATCAAATCACGGACAAAATGAATGATTATCAATGCATGAATTAAGCGGGACTCGAACCCGTGTCCGCTCTACAAGGAGGCTAAAGGCTGCAACCTTATTTACTCGCACAGCGACTTCTAGCTGGACTCCGTTACACATGCATTTAAAAAATGGATGGAATTGTATCAAGAAAATATATTACTTATAATATATAATAAATATTAAATTTGATGTAGGCCTGTGCAATATATGTGTGTTGCATGCATTTAAAAATGCATGGAATTGCATCAAGAAAATATATTACTTATAATACATAATGAATATTAAATTTGATATATATGTTTGGGATCGGTGAAGGTTTCTTTTAAGGAATGAACATTGTATTAAATTGATCAAAAGTGACAGTAAAGACATTTATGATGTTACAAAAGGTTATATTTCAAATAAATGCTATTCTTTTCAACTTTCTATTCATCAAAGAATCCTGAACATGTTTTCACAAACAACACTGATAATAATCATAAATGTTTATGAGCAGCAAATCCTCATATGAGAATGATTTCTGAAGGGTCATGTGACACTGAAGACTGGAGTAATGATGATGATAAAAATACAGCTTTGATCACTGGAATAAATGACATTTTACTATATATTCACATAGAAAACAGTTCTTATAAATTATAATAATATTTCACAATATTACTATATTTTTGATCAAATAAATGCAGAGTTCTTTCAAAAACATTCTTACCAACCCCAAACTTCTATACCCGCATTTTACATATTAAAGTTGTTATATAATATACAAAAACAAATGTATAATGTGTTTGATTCGGATCAGATGAACATGAAGCCAGGCTTATTATACCATGCCTCTGATTAGTCACTGATTAGTCGTTCTTAAAAAAATAAGTAGTTTTGCATTTTCCTACTTCTGATTGCTGTATGGCTGCAAATCACATCCAGTGTGAATGGCCCTTAAAGCAGAATCAGTGCTGATGCTAGTACCTGCGTGTACTCGCTCTGCTCCGGCTGGTTGCTGTAGTGCAGCCGTGGGAAGGTGCTGCTGTTGGTTAGCTGGTTGTTTAGAGGAAGCAGGCAGTCCGACTGCAGGGTCGTCGGGGTGGAAACTGGAAAATGATGGAGGTGAGGATCCAGAGTGCCGTAATGGTTGACGGTGGGGCTCAGGAAGAAGGCAGCGCTGGGGTCCGGGACCAAGGGACACAAGGGCTCCTGGGGGCCCGCGGTGGGGTCACAGGTGTCTGAGAGATGTCGGCTACGGTTGGCCCCTAAGCTTTTCATGGTTGCTGTGCAGGGTCCGTCCTAGAACATGCTCCCAGATGAAGAGAGACTGCGGCCCTGGAGGGCGACCCCTAGAGGACAGAGAACACACACGCACATGTGTAGTCAGTCTCCGTTCCAATGGAATTGTTTGCTTTTGAAACATGCACTCTGGTTTTCTTAAATCATGATTACAAGGTACCAGGATGATACAGCCAGTGTTGTTATTGTTAAATAAAATTGTGTTAATTTAAATAAAGCTAAAATAAGGTTCTTATTACAAACCTACATAACAAAGTAATACATTTGCATAATGCCAGCCTTTGGTCTTTATTTGGCTGCCAGCGAACAACGTCTGCTTTGCCCCTGAAACACTGTAGATGTAGCTGAGATCTGGAGCTGCAATTCAGATATAGTAATCAGAGCAAACAGCAACAGACTGGACCATATGACCAATCAGAGCCGAGTAGACCAATCACAACAGACTGAGCCCTCTGACCAATCAGAGCAGAGCAGACCAATCACAACAGACTGAGCCATCTGACCAATCAGAGCAGAGCAGACCAATCACAACAGACTGAGCCATCTGACCAATCAGAGCAGAGCAGACCAATCACAACAGACTGAGCCATCTGACCAATCAGAGCAGAGCAGACCAATCACAACAGACTGAGCCATCTGACCAATCAGAGCAGAGCAGACCAATCACAACAGACTGAGCCATCTGACCAATCAGAGCAGAGCAGACCAATCACAACAGACTGAGCCATCTGACCAATCAGAGCAGAGTAGACCAATCACAACAGACTGAGCCATCTGACCAATCAGAGCAGAGTAGACCAATCACAACAGACTGAGCCATCTGACCAATCAGAGCAGAGTAGACCAATCACAACAGACTGGGCCATCTGACCAATCAGAGCAAAACAGACCAATCACAACAGACTGAGCCATCTGACCAATCAGAGCAGAGTAGACCAATCACAACACACTGGGCCATCTGACCAATCAGAGCAGAGTAGACCAATCACAACAGACTGAGCCATCTGACCAATCAGAGCAGAGCAGACCAATCACAACAGACTGGGCCATCTGACCAATCAGAGCAGAGTAGACCAATCACAACAGACTAGGCACTTTAAATTGTAGCAATATTTCATAATATCACTGTTTTTACTGTATTTTATGATTAAATAAAAGCGGCCTTGGTAAACAGAAAAGCAGTGATTCATCATATGATGATCAAATAATAGGGATGAGCATTACAACTGGGCACATATCCAGCTGTGCAGTCAAGCACTCTTTTTAAACACTTATGCATTTGGCATAGAGTTTTATTATTTTTATAAATAAAACGCAGCACTATTAAACTAAAAACAGCTCTAGGCTATATAGTGCAGTGATATGGACTTTAGGATGCATGTCAAAAGTCTGTCTTAAGGAGCTCAAATCTCTGAGTGCACATCTTCAATATTTCAGAACAGCGAATGACACATAATGCACAAAACATTTGTCAAGGTTTTATGCATGCAAATTCTTTCAAATCAAAGAATCTCATGCTCGCATTCAACCAGTTTTGCGGCACAGTATCCATCATGCGCTCGTGGAACTATAGCGAGTCCCTCTCCCCATCGACATTCATCCCGAGCTCAATATGCGAGTCACACTCGTCGGGAGCCGAATCGCACGAGACATTGACTCGGAGCCCCATTCACAAAACCGCCAGCTTCTATCGGCATGCTAAACATAGCTGTTTTCATCTGTCATTACCGCACGCCGCAGTCGGTCTCAATGGGGCCGGCGCGATGAGTCACGGCGCTGTCAAAGAGCCTGAAAACCTCGTTAGCATTCAGCCCGCAGCTGCACCTCCTCCCGAGCGGGCCCGCGCTCGGCCCGCGACATCAGCGCCGCACCGGAGCGGATCAGCAGGAGCTGCACAAACGCCTCGCACGCGTCTGCAAGGGGGGCACTATTACTCGACAGTCATTTTTGCACAATTTGAGAGCCAGGCTGAAAATTAAAAAAAACAAATCACATGTGGTAAGACGTGCTTTGTGTGTATAATGTGAAACTCCAGTGACCATCGTCCGTTAAAATGAAATTAAGTCACATAACATAACCTAACCATCATGTTATTTGGGTTTTAAACTTGATTCTCCTCTCATCATGTCTCAAATATGATAATCAGGCGTTTTGGGGAAGGTTTATTTAATCTCTCAATTATTGCATTATACATTATTAAAACAGAGCTGTGACCATAAAGCTAAGCATTTCAATATCATTATTAGGCTAATAAGACATATTATTGACAGATATAGAGTGATGACTGATATTTATGTTTTCTGGTAGTCTGGTAACAGACTGGTATGCAGTTATAAAATCTAACTGAAGCAATCAAAATTTCATATTACCGGTAATTTTTGGCCATATAAATATCTGCATCTCCATCAAATTTCATAATTTTGCTCAGGTTTTGTAAGAGTTAAAGCTGGACTGAATGAATTTAGATGAAACATATCCAAAGGGGAGATTATGATTAGGTTTATTTTGGTGTTTTGGTTTTATTCTCAAGATGCATTAGAGTGCTTTAGTGCCCGCCCACTTTTTCTGGTTCTGAAGTATTTTTTTATGTTCATTTCTCACATAGGGATTTAAATTTTTTTTATTGTTTTTTTGTTTGATGTTTTTTTTTCATCCTGGCTCCATGTTCTCACTATATAATTATATGAGTCATAAACGCCTGATGTATCAAAATATGATACTTCACAAAAAAATAAATAAATAAAAAATATGTCCAAATTGCCAAAAGTTCCCTTAGGGGAAAAGTGTAAAATTGTAACAAAATTAGCCTCTAGAATCTAAATCTTTATCAAATAAATAAACTAAAACATATTTTGGTTAAAACCATGCTTTGCATCGTATGACAATATCTAAAGACTGAGGCTTTGATGGAATCCTGTGAAATGCGTTTTGAATCATCGCGTAGAAATATTGTCCTGATGTGCAAGACAGCTAGCCTGGATGCCAGCCGAATTTAGCCCCGCCCACAATTTTTTTGCTCGGGCAATTCGGTCTGGCCTCAATCCATAGAGGAGTAATTATGCACGAACAAAAACTGTTCGGACCAATGAAATCATCAGGGCGGGCTTTAGACGATGATGGACAGATGATCAACAGTAACATAATCATCCACGTCATCAAAGGCGCTTTGGGTTGAATTTGCTCTTATCCTAAACGGAGAACTTGTTCGTATATGCATTCACCTTCACTATTTCTCTCAGAAACGATGATCGTGTTGGGAAGTACTCTGTGTATCCTTAAATTCTTTTATTACAATACTGGCAAAGATCGTTTACACTCATCTTTTTCTTGTAACGTTACTTAATCCAGCGCGCGTGCAGACAGGGTTGCCAAGTTTTTTTGCAATGTCGCGCACAGTTGCTACTCAAAACTATAGCCCAAAACAATAACTTTCCGGGGGGATCTCCGGAAAAAAATGGCGTTTGGTTGGCAAAATATGTTTTATGCTAAATATGCTAAAATTCGCATTCCTGGGTTTATATAATCACATAAATGGGACATGGAGAAAAACACTGACTTGGCAACAGTGCAGTTGAGTTCTGTTGACATTTGACAACTAGCGTTACGCGTCGCTCCGTTGCTCTGATTGGTTGTGGGTCTATCCAATTGAGGTCTTTCCTGGCTCGGTTGAAACACGCCCCATAATCAAAGCCCAATGGAGCGGTACCAGACTCATATTCTGACTAGAATTGAGTATGGCCACGCCAGGCTACAAGACAGCCGGGTTCCGGAACTAAAAACTCCATTCATCTTCTCCATAGAGATATACATTTTTAACGATAACTTGTAAACAAGATCTTTCAACAAGAATTTCAACTTAGTTTTTTAAAATAATCATGTTTTATGTTTAACAGCAGAATTTGTGGTGAAAAACTACATTTCCCTAGCCTGGATGCCAGGCGAATTTAGCCCCGCCCACAACATTTGAGACTCGATCCATTGAGGAGTTATTATGCCCGAACAAAAACTGTTTGGATCAAATTGTCAGGGCGGGCTTTAGACGAAGATGGACAGATGATAAACAGTAACGTAGGCATTGACGTCACCAAAGAGAGCTTGGGTTGAATTCATTCTAATCCTAAACGGAGAACTATTTCTCTCAAAAATGATGATTGTGTTAGTAAATACTCTGTGTATCACCAACAAAGATCGTTTAAACTCATATTTTTCTTCTACTTCTTCCAGCATGCGTGCAGTTGAGATCTGTTGCTTTAGTGATGCGTCGTTCATGAACGATTCGTTCTTTTTGAACTAATCTTAAATATGACTCGGGAACAACGAGTCGTCTCAGAGAGCGGTTTGTTCATTGTGTGTTGACCGTGCATGCGCTACAGGCCATCGGTTCTGTACAGGATCTTCTGCACTCAGCCGACGGGGCTGTGAGAACGAATGACTGGAACCCAAAGACTCGAGAGGTGAACTAATCAATTCTGTTTTTGGGACTGCACGCATTGCTTATAGGGCTGTCACGGCCCAGATCAGACACTGATGACGGAACTAACGACTCAAACCTGAAGACAGGAGAGGTGTAACGTTACTAATCTTTCCAGGGAACAGACGTGATTAAATGGTTTGGCCTTGGCTGCATTAGCTTATAATAATTTTTTTATTCCAAATGTGATCAACGTTTGCATAAGTACTAGATGTGTTGGGGAATTTAACATGTGACATTTTAATCATATTCTGCTGAAATAAACTAAATTACTTGAAAAAAGATTTGTTCATTTTGCTGAACGAGATTCAAAGATCCGAGTCCGTAAAATTATCCAAACTTACTATGCATCACTCAACATACGTCATTTACTCTGTTGATCTGATTGGTTGTAGGTCTATCTAATTGAGGTCTTTCCTAGTTCGGTTGAAACACGCCCCATAATCACAGCCCAATGGAGCGGTATCAGACTCATAATCTGACTAGAACCTAGGATGATCACGTCAGGCTAACATTTCCCATGATGCTGTACAGAAAATTCCGCCAGAGAGTCGAAACAAGCAAAACATGCCAAAAGATCTTGTTAGCTCCGCCCACTCCCATGAGCACCGCACATTACGTAATTGAGTGATGACTTAATAAATGTTTAATATTTTAAACGATATAAAATACTACTTCATTTTAATCATTTGTAAAACTAGTAAAACTGCCACATCAACAACCCATATATTAACGCTAATGGACAAATAAATCATAATAATTTTATAAACATTGCATGGTATCATGAAATCCCCTCAAAATTCTAAATAATAATCAAGAAATATTATGGAAGATATATTACACTGATTTTCCTGAAGAAAAAAGGTTCAATTTGGAGGCTTCGGTCACTTTAGACCTGAAAGCAAAGAACCGGAGGGTTAGGAAAGAGACATCTATACTTCAGCAGATACACGGAACGAGACGGCAGAACTCCGGCTCATCAAACATCACATTTCTTCTCATTTTCACCATCAGGGGCTGGAGATTAGATTGCTCTCTGACAGGAGCATCTGTGGGATGTGCTGAACAAACAAGTCTGATCCATGGGGGCCCCATCTTGCAACTTACAGGACTTAAAGGATCTGCTGCTAATGCCAGATACCACAGCACACCTTCAGGGGTCTAGTGGAGTCAATGCCTCGACGGGTCAGGGCTGTTTTGGCAGCAAAAGGGGACCAACACAGCCAAAACATGACTTCCAGGACACCTGGAGTCCAGTCACGTAACCCCTCCCCCTCCAGCCCAATAGGCCACACCCACTCCACCTCTGGCCTGCCCCCTTCACAACAGATGATGGATGAATCTGAAGAATCCCTGCATGTGCGGAAGCTCATTAAAATGTTGTGCCTCTGACTGTGGCAGGAAGCAAATGATGTGCGAAACTAAGACGGACCATCTGCGGCCGGTCATTTAAAGCAGTTATCCCCTCTGGAGATGATTAAAGCCTTACATGGACCTGTCAGGTTTAGAAAGTCATTAACGGCCCTTTGATGGATCTATGGGCTGCGTTTAACAAAATTAAATAGGAACCAGAAAAATGATAGACATAAGATAATGACTGATCCAGGGCGGCTAAGACTCCTCGGCTTATTCTAATGAGGAAGAGCGGAGTTTGCAGAGCGAACAGTTTCCAGATCAGTGCTTATTATTGCCATAAGCGGATGATGAGAGTTTCAAAAGGCTGGGATAGGAAAGAGCAATGAACGATGAACTGAGATAATTTCCTTCCGTGATACCGACCCAGGGATTATGGGTCCTGATTAGACACTGAGTGCTTAAATACAGAAAAAAGCTAAACTTCTCTTTTGCCTTCATATTTCTGGTATAATCTTCATTATGTGTTGGTGAAGTTACAGACTATAGGGCAGGGCTATTCAAATCTTACCCTGGAGGGCCAATGCACTGCAGATTTTAGCTCCAACCCTGATCAAACACACCCACCTGTGATTTTCCAATGATCCTGAAGACATTGATTAGCATGTTCAGGTGTGTTTGATCAGGGTTGGAGCTAAAATCTGCAGTGCATCGGCCCTCCAGGGTAAGATTTGAATAGCCCTGCTATAGGGAGACTATTGTTCTTTGATAAAATAAAAAATAATAAATGATAATTATTGATATAATAAATAGCTAATTATATATAGCCAGCCGTGCAATATTCCCCCAGTATCAGCACCGGAACCGTTTCACTGCTTGTATCATCATCATCATGAGTTATTTTAAGAGTTCTTTAGGCGAAAATGTTATGTCGACCTCAAATATGTGACTTGAATATAAGCATAGCGCCTCTTTTACTATTTGTTCAGACGCTCAAATAATTTTCCGTTGAGCGCTTGTGTACCCACCGAGAACAGTTTAATCTCGGCCAGTCCTTCGGGAATTTGCGTCTGGCTCTTATGTAGATAGTGTTTAAACATGAGGTGTTTGTCAAACAGGAGATCTTTGGTTTAAGGGGAAAACTAAGTTTCATAACTTTGTATTTAGGTTCAAATGAACTTCAGTCCTGTACTAGAGAGCTGCGTTTGTACATTTGACGGAAGCATTTGCTGGTGTTTATTTCCTATTGTCTTTTATAATGTATATTGTTGTTCAATAAATATTATTTGATATAAATAATATGCCATACTTGGTATTGAGAAAGGGTCCGTTGGTGATTGTGACTTCAGTGTAAGTTACGAGTCTTTACGAGTGAGTCAGAACAAGGAAGTTGTTTTAGCTGGACAAAGACAAAGATGTCCTTAGCGGACATTGGTTTTTTTAATGGATACTATTATGGGCATAGACCTGAAGAATGAATGCTTTATCAGATGTGGATAATACACTTATATAATACAATACTACATAATACAATACGTTTCAATGAAGCGACTTTTAGCGTTCCTTCGTTACTAGTTCTAAAGTGAAATGTTTTAGGCTTGGGCTCATCTTGTTAAACTGTCAACTTGAGATTTGAATCCGTGATGGGAGGAAGTAATTCCGCACAAAAGAGGGTTTTTAAAGATACTTGAACTTAATGTCACCTCAATGTCATCCCCATACTTGTACTGGAATGCCAGTGCAGGATGAGAAGAAACCCAGTGCAGTCATTATTGGCAAACGCAACAGAACTGAAGGGGCATGTGATGTAAACTGAAGGCAGATATACTGATAGAGGATCCAGAGAGAGTAAGGTATGGTATCAGGTAAGTCACTGGTGTGCTGGTGAGTGACATGAGGCAGGTTACTTGAGAGTTGAGAGAGCGCTGGAGTTCAATCAAGTAGCACAGATGATCACTTTAGAACAGGTAATGTAGCTTATAGCAATCGCTAAGGAGTAGGTGAGCAGTCTGAAGTTGAATGAGAGACCAGACGCTGACTGGGGAGTGAGAGTGACTTATGAAGGGAGCTGATTGGCATGGTGGTGAGCTGCATGTGCGAGTGTTCAGCACTCGGGAGAGATCGAAGGCTGTGTGTTTGTGGAGGGACAGCCTGGGGTGTCCGTGACAGAACTGCTGATCAGGCTCGGAGGAGTGAGAGGAGAGGAGCTTGTGAGGCTTCAAAAGTGATACATGGAAGGTGGGAATGTAATGAATATGAAATTGTGGTGAAGGTGGAAGTAATGGTGCTAACGGCTAATGTGAGTTCAGTGCTGAGACTACCAATCACAGCTGTATACCAGCTGGTCACAAACCATCTGTAAGTGTTAGTCAAATGCTAAGCACAACAGACCCATATTCTCTAACTCTGGTTTGTTGCAAATTGCTGTCATGGGCATATTTCATAAGATTGAAAATGAGGATGACCTCTTTTGCTGTGTTCGAAATCGCCCCCTATACCCTACATTACTCCACTAATTATAGTCCACTTGAAGGAGTCAATGAAAACGAGAGAGTGAATTCGGACACTGAGTGCAGGGCTGCCTCTTTTGCATAGTTTCTGCTTGCTGTTTAATAATTATTTGAAACGTAGCAAACTTCCAATAGTAATGGAAGATTTATCGTGAACTCTGTCATGAAAACAGACTGTATAAACCTTAATTAAACTATTTAATAAATAAATGAAAGAGAAACGTATGCCTGTATGATATTACGCTGGACCAGCGTGGTTTGGAAACGGATGGATGATTGATTCGGCTGCGGGTGCCATCTTTTGGCGAGACGCGGGTATTCATTCAGCATGCGACTCACTCTGTGCATTATGGGTATTCTTTAGCCGTTGAGTATACAGCGGTTGTACACTCGTTATCACGGTGCATTGTGGAATTGAATGAGTGCTCTCAATAACATCCACTAGTGCCCAATTTAAAGGCCCCCTGAAATCAAAATTGAATTTTTTTAGCTTTTAGTTTGAATTTAAGGTTATGAATGCCCTGGTGTGTTCCAAAACAATGACAAAATTCGCATTTAGGAGATATAAGCATTCACAACTTACAGTCTCTCACTTCCGTTAAAAGAAATCACAGATTTTGATGACATCATCGCAGACTTCATCTTCTCATCACATCTTCTGTCCAATCAAATGCTCTCTAGAATCTGAAGCGCCCGCCCCCTACACTATAAATAGACGCTGAAGCTGCGGCTGAAATTGGTCAACTGTTTACACATTTACTATTTTCTATGTGGTGAATTCAGACTATATATGCGATTCAGACAGTGTAAATATGCTTTCAGTTGAGACAAACGAAGTCTGGTTTCACGTTAGTTCATGCGCACCGCCGCAGCGCACACACATAGTCTGGACCAGAGCCATTGACTAGAGACACGAGAGCGCAGCGCAGGTCATATGTGCGAGTCGGCGGAGACAACAAAACAAAAAAAATTAGACCCATTTAAATTCTGCTGTATTTCACAGCGATATGGAGGAGATTATGGTGATAAATGGTTAGAGGTTAGGAGGAGGAAACTCTAGCCTCACCAAACAGAAAGGCTCTAGTCAAACTGTGGTACATATTAACGAAACGCTATTGGCTGTTTCAAAAAAGGGGAGGAGCTGCTAACAGCTGGAGCCGTTTCAGGGGAAATTACGTCAACACACTGAATAATGCGTCGCGTTTCAAGGCACTTCAGTGGGCCTTTAAGGGTATAGAGGCCGATTTCTCAGAAATTGCCCCCACCCCCTATACCCTTAACTAGAGCACTATTTAAGGGGACAGCCATTTGTAGTGGCGTCCGAAACCATAGTGGACATTATCGAATGAACTCAATCAATCCCACAATGCAGCGCAGTAACAGGAGTACAACCAATGTATGCTCAATGGCTAGAGAATACCCATAATGTGTCTCACCAGAAGATAGAGCCCACAGATGTATCATCCATCCATTTTCCAAACCGCTGGTCCAATGTGGGTACAGCATTATACAGGTATACGTTCCTTTTTACACGATTATTAAATAGTTAAGGTTTATACATGCTTGTTTCTATGATATATTTCAAGATAAATCTTTCAAGAGCTTCCAGTTTGCAGTTTCAAATGATTATTAAACAGCAAGCAGAAACTATGCAAAAGAGGCGGCCCTTCCTGTGCACTCAGTGTCCGAATTCCCTCTCTCGTTTTCATTTTTCTTCCTCAAGTGGACTATAATAGTGGAGTAATGTAGGGAATAGTGAATGAGGGTATAGGGGGCGATTTCGAACACAGCTCAGCTGTCTATCTGTACAGAACCAGCAGGGTGATTCGCTCTTGGTGGAGACATCTGACCTATAGGGTGAGTGGACAACAACACCCTATTTTGGGTAAACGTAGGAAAAATAATATTTCTCTCTAAAGAAATTGGAAGTAAACATATGCAAATCCATACGTTTTCTCCCCAAATTGTGCAGCCATCTATTCCCCCAATAGCGTCGCACCAGGATACCAAAACACCCTTTTTTACTTTTTTACTACAAGATGGCAGTGCTGAAGCATTGGAGCCGTGTTGAAATTCATTAGGAAATAAATGAGCTTCCTCCGCTCTGTTGAGGCATCAAACACATCTGTTCTGTATCTGAATGGCGCACAAAAGACTTCCGTCATTGTAACCGCCACTTAACAGGAGCAGCTTCTGTTCCTCACTGATTGCATTTATCACTGAAGGACTGAATGGCACTGCAGCTCATTCATTATTCTGCCTATATTAAAATGTGCCTGACAGCAGATCTCACAAACATTAAGACCTTGAAAAGACGCCTGCAGCTGCTCAAACTATAGTTTACATTGTTACTGGTGTTTTCAAAGGCAAGCATCACTATTGCACATTGTTTCAGACCGGTCTGAAGGTCCAGGTCACCCTCCAGAGCATCGCCATGAATCCCATTGATTTTGAAAGGCTGTGTTATAACAGTAGCTGAACACAATTACTAAACAGCTGGATAGTGGTTGAACTCGGCAATAGCACACACAGCCATAGGTGACATCAGCCAAAAAGAAGATATTTAAGAGGCATATTATTTGATTTTGATGAAAGATTATAAAGACAAAATGAATGTAATCCAATATATTAATTTTAAAACTATTTCAGACCAGAAGCTGTTGATTTTAGAAGCTTTTCAGATAACACACATTGCTGTCACTCTGCTGCAGTTCTTGAGCGAGTCTGTGAACCTCTCTGTGCTCCTCGTGACCCACTTTCAAGCACTTAACACGAATAATCACTGCCATGAACCGAGCACGACCTCCCAGGTACAAGGACGAGGCGGCAGGCACCAAACGCTGCGGTCATTTATCACGCTTCATACTGGCTCTGAACCACTTCCTGTGGAGGTAAAGCAAGAGTGAAGGACAGGAGGAGGACGTTCGCTTCACCGTCGGATGAACGAGAGCATCTGCCAGATGCGTGCAGACTCACTGAATAAATGCAGAACTATGATCCTATACAGCAGGTCACATTTGATATAAAGCTTCTACTGACAGATGTACAAAACCACAAGATCACATACAGAGGAAAACATTCCATATGGACGCTTAAAGGGTTCTGTCAGACATTTAGAACCTTAGAGGTTCCTATTTTATTTATAGTTTTAATTAATTCATTTTGTTTTAATTGATCAGATTGAATGCAATTAGCCCATTAAACATAACAGTATTATGCAATCATTTAAAGGGATAGCTCTCCCAAATAATGTAAATTCTGTCATTAATTACTGACCCTCATGTCCTTCCAAACCTGTAAGACTTTTAATCATCTTTGAAAGACAAATTAAGATATTTTAATGAAATCTGAGAGCTTTCTGTCCCTCCATTGAGAATCTATGAAACTACCCTTTTGACGCTTCAAAAAGTTAATCAAGTACTCGGTTGGATTGAGATCTGGGGAATTTGGAGGCCAAGTCAACACTTCAAACTCGTTGTTGTGCTCCTCAAACCATTCCTGAACCATTTGTGCTTTGTGGCAGCGCATTATCTTGCTGAAAGAGCCACAGCCACCAGGGAATACCGTTTCCATGAAAGGCTGCACATGGTCTGCAACAATGCTTAGGTAGGTGGTACGTGTCAAAGTAACATCCACATGGATGGCAGGACCCAAGGTTTCCCAGCAGAACATTGCCCAAAGCATCACACTGCCTCCGCCGGCTCACTTTTTCCCATTAGTGCATCTTGGTGCCATGTGTTCCCCAGGTTAGTGATGCACACGCACCCGGCCATCCACGTGATGTAAAAGCAAACATGATTCATCAGACCAGGCCACCTTCTTCCATTGCTTTGTGGTCCAGTTCTGATGCTCATGTGCCACTGTTGGTGCTTTCGGCGGTGGACAGGGGTCAGCATGGGCACCCTGACTGGTCTACGGCTATGCAGCCCCATACGCAACAAACTGGGATGCACTGTGTATTCTGACACCTTAATCAGAACCAGCATTAACTTCTTGAGCAGTTTGAGCTCCAGTAGCTCGTCTGTTTGATCAGACCACACGGGCCAGCCTTCGCTCCTCACGTGCATCAATGAGCCTTGGCCGCCCATGACCCTGTGGCCGGTTCTCCACTGTTCCTTCCTTGGAGCACTTTTGATAGATCCTGACCACTGCAGACCGGGAACACCCCACAAGAGCTGCAGTTTTGGAGATGCTCTGACCCAGTCGTCTAGCCATCACAATTTGGCCCTTGTCAAACTCGCTCAAATCCTTAAAATTTTTCCTGCTTCTAACACATCAACTTCGAGGACAAAATGTTCACTTGATGCTTAATATATCCCACCCACTAACAGGAGCTGTGATTAAGAGATAATCAGTGTTATTATCTTCACCAGGTAATGATATAATGTTTTGCCTGTCTGTCTGTGTGTGCATATGTAAAATGGTTTCCACTAGAAATAGAAATATTCTGTTTTTAATGTATTTTTGATCAAATATATAGTCACACAACTGCTCTGAAACACAGGATGAGGTTCCACATGCAGTCTTTTATAAGGTAGAATCCATTTAACAAGCACAGGGTCAAACACACGGGCAATAAATCTAAATAGTCAGACAGGGTCAGCGCCAGCACAAGCTCAACTGCTGCTCTAGGCAAAACACCGTCGCGCCGTCCACACACACTCACAATTAAAAAATAATCGGTAACACTTTACAATAAGGTTGTATTAGTTAATGCATTAGTTAACATGAATTAATAATGAACTGCACTTATAAAGCATTTTTTATCTTTGTTAATGTTAATTTCAACATTTACTAATGCATTAATAAAATCTTGTTAACATTAGTTAATGCACTGTGAACTAACATGAACAGCTGTATTTTTATTAACTAACGTTAACAAAGATGAACTAATGCTGAACAGAGGTGTTGTTCATGGTTAGTTCATGTTAACTAATGCGTTAACTAATGTTAACTAATACAACCTTATTGTAAAGTGTTACCGAAGCATGTTTTCAGATTATTATTTTTTAAATTCTGCAACATTAAAACTAGTTCAAACTAATCAGCACCACTAATGCAAATGCAAATTCTGTTTTGAATAATAAAATAAGTAGCTTACAGGTCCAGGGGCGCGGGACGTGGCGGTGCACCCCCTGGTTTCACAGGACTGGAAATGCAATGCAAATTTTTGTTCATTTACATTTATTCATTTTTATCATTTAGTAATTTATTTGTAATAAACACTTTAAGTGTTTTAATTAGCCTATGTTTTTAAAACAAACATGAGGTCATATTGTGACCATTGCGGTGTGTAGAGAGGGGTAATATTTCCTAGTGCCTTTCAGAAGATTCCATTCATTTCTAAAGCTCATTCCGCTCAGCCCTGGTTCGGATATAGGCCTATCTGAAATAAGTATCTAGGGTTGCCCCCAACTAAAGTCTGTTTCTAGTAGTTCTTCTTTTAAGCCGTTGTTGACTTGACACGGGCGCCTCCGTGTCATTGTCTGCTATATTTAGCTTATTATTGATTAAATCCAGGCAATTTGGTTGATGAAACAATGATTAAAATTAAGATACAATTTATACAAAACAAAATTAACTTTAAAGAAAGGCTTTCAGCAAAACAAAACTTAACCTAATGAAGTGTTCAAAATAATTTCTTCAAACATAGCCATCATAATATTTAAACTTATGAAACTAAATACGTGTTTTAATGGCTACAACAAGTAGGCTAGCCTATAATAGGCTCCAGAGAAATGTCATGTCGGAGCGGGATTAGAGCGTGTGTCGTTTTACCGGTGAGCTGTTCATGAGTGAACCTCCACTCCGCTTCGCTCACATGCTCTGGTAAGGTAGGCAGGTTTGTTGCGTTCATTTTTATGTCCTGTCGCTATACAGGCTCTTTTATTGTATACAACAGTGTAAACAGCTCAATAGTCCTTTTTAAAAAAAAGATTTAATGCAGCCCTAGACTAGTCTATTTCATAACGATTGCAAGAAAGATCAACAATGTCAAAACTGTGATGATGTGCAGTCAAATGTCCTGGTGTGTGTGTTGTTTAAACGAGTGTTCTCACAGATAAGCTTGTTGTGCTTTCATGTTTTATAGACTCAATATTGTTTCTTATTCAAATCTGCTGAAAGCACAAGTCTCTAGTTCATTTTTAATGAATGACACACAGAAAGCGGAAAATCAGTGTCTCTGCGCGCACACAGCTCTCCATATCGGTTATAAGATAAATATTATTAATATCGGTGTGTCTCTGGCCAAAAATAGCTGCAGTAGGACGGCATAAATTGGGAAAAATGTAACATTACATTTAATTTCCAAAAACTGCATTCAGATATGCTCAACCCTACGTTCAGTCAACTTTAATTTTGGTAGGCTAGCCTACTAGAATGAAGGAAAGTTAGGCTAATTTAGATTTAGAATCACTAAATGGAGTGATAACGTGATGATGGAAGTGCAATTCAAACGAATGTCCAAAAAAATAAAAAAAATAAATGCTTGCCGCCCTTACTGTGCTGCTGTGCTTGGCGGCCACCTAGTTCGCCTATAGGCACGCACTGGCCCTGGACAGGGTAACCCAAATAACCAGTCAAAACCATAAACAATTGCAGTGTGACAACAAACAAGACTTAGCAAAGAATGACTGAAAATATCAGGGCTTATAAAGGCAGAGATAACAAGGTAATGACACAGGTGGAAGTCATCAAACAAAAATGAGTCCAGGCAATGGGATATGGGCACTGAAGTTCATGATGGGGAAGCAAGGGAGACAGGAGGCGATCATGGGCACTCCAGCTGGTGCATGTGACATAAATTCAGCCTTGGTGAGACTTAAAAAAACATTAAAGCTACAATATGTATTTTTAGCCACTAGGGGCGCTAACCTCTTTAAAACAATTACAAAGGCTTAGATTGATGACGCAGTGAATGAGCGTGGGAACTCATCATCATACCGATGGATCTAATAATGGTAATGAATGAGTGAACGTATTCAATGTGTTGCAAAGCTCTCGCCATCTCGAAAATGCCACGTCGATAATGTTCCACTTTGGATTCCTCTTTTTGTTCCAAAGTCTGCTTGCCATGGTCCATAATGTTTGAACGAAACTACAGCAGTGTGCCGCTAGAAATCACACACTTGTCCACGTCTGTTGCCATGAATTCCACGGCAGCGAAAACCGAGGGTAACGCGGATATGACGCCATTGGCAGGCGACGCCTCACACGCCCTTGGTTAAAATTACACATTTCTCACGATTTACAAATAGCTGGAAACATTTGGGATATTGTAGCCTAAGTACTGAACTGAACAAAATATATAACACCGGCCTAGTGGTTTTTGGATATTTTACTGCAAAAATCCTACATATTGCACCTTTAAAAACAAAAATCAGTGTATTAAACTCAAATTGATGGAGAGTGCTGATCTAGAATAAAACCATCAGTGTGTCAGAATACTGAACATAATAGTCTTTCCCAGAGCACAGCCGTGCTGTAAAATAAACACTGCAACGTCACATCAGACCGGGTCACATCAGCCGGTCTCTGAGGAGGGCTGTCAGACGGTCCCTTACTCTCAGAGCTTCACGGACAATCGCTGACATAACGACCAAACCCCTGCGAGACCAGACCGTAAAAACTCTCCATTCACGTGCCCAACACGTCCACAGCAGGGGCCCGAGAGGAAAAGTTGCGAGAATGACAGAAAAACAGAGATGTCACACGTCCCCGTGAGGCTGATGACTCAGATGTGTGTGTGAGTGTGTGTGGTTTGGCGCTGGACGTGTGAAAGTGTGAGAAATGGCTGCTTTGAGAGTGTGAGAGTTGCACAAGAAAACACGCGCTCCTAATTTTCTCTGTTTGCCGAACACATTTCAATGCCGACGGATTTCCAGTGTAACATGGATTCTTTTCAGGACTCTGAAAGTCTGACTAATGTTGTTCAAGGGGTAAAAATATGCATCTTGATATTGTACAGCCATTGCAGAATATTCAATATTTATCTAAACACCTTTCAAATTTAGGAACCTTGATTGTATAATCCTCTGCTATCTTTTTCTCCCTGTTAATCCCAGAAATATGTCATATTAAATAATTACATTCCTCCACTGATAATACAGTCAGAGCTCTCAGAGACCTGACACAGTCCTCAAGTATCTCAGCCCACGAGCGAAGCAGATCGAGGACCAGAGGCGACCAAACTGTCATGTCATTTCCTGTCCTTTGAAGTCTCGACGCGTTCAGCATCTTTGTGGATGATAATTATAATTTGGAAGGGGAGGAGAGAGAGTTTAACCAGATTGCGTCTTTGTACAAAATGAGGGTTTTCACAGCGATGCCATTTTTGGTTCCTCAAAGAACCTTTCAGTGCTCAGTTCTTAAAAGAACCCTTTTTAAGAATATTCAAAAAATCTAAAGAACCTTTTTTTTCCACTATAAATAACTTTTTGTGGAATGGAGTGTTCTATGAATGTTAAAGGTTCTGAAACCATTGATGGCAATAAAGAAGGTTTATTTGTTTGCAGTGCTTAATGTAAGTGTTGAGATGCATGCATAACACTTTACAATAAGGTCCCATTTGTTAACATTAATTAATATATTAACAAATATGAACTAACTATGAGCAATACATTTTTTTCAGTATTTATTCATCTTTGTTAATGCTAGTTCATGCATTTTTCATGTTAGTTTACATTGGATGCACTAATGTTAACAAATACAATATTGGATTTTAATAATGTATGTAAATGTAAATGTTGAAATAGCATTAACTATAAAAAACTAAAGTAGTTAACTAATGAAACCTTATTGTGAAATGTTACTGATGCGTGTTAGATAAACAACAGTTTCTTTTGTCATATTGCCATTGCCACCACTTTTCCTTCTTCACTCTGCACCTCATCATCACTTTGTCATGGTAAAACCACTGCATGCAAAGCCTCTTATATCTTGTCAAATCATGAAAAATGTCCGTGACATCTGTAAACAAAACAATTCCATGTACTATAAAAACATACTGAACGGTGCATAAACAGTGTCCCCTTCTCACTAAATGAATTGAAATAATAATAATAAAAATAATAAATAAAATAATTTAATAATAATAATTAAACAGAATCACAAACTGTCTCTAAAAATGTGAGCAAAAAGTATGCTTAGCTACACTCTAAAAAAGGCTGGGTTAAATGTTTGATTAAAACATATACACCAATCAGGCATAACATTATGACCAGGCGAAGTAAACAAAAATGATTATCTCTTCATCCCGGCTCCTGTTAGTGGGTGGGATATATTAGGCAGCAAGTGAACATTTTGTCCTCAAAGTTGATGTGTTAGAAGCAGGAAAAATGGGCAAGTGTAAGGATTTGAGCGAGTTTGACAAGGGCCAAATTGTGATGGCTAGACGACTGGGTCAGAGCATCTCCAAAACTGCAGCTCTTGAGGGGTGTTCCCGGTCTGCAGTGGTCAGGATCTATCAAAAGTGCTCCAAGGAAGGAACAGTGGTGAACCGGCCACAGGGTCATGGGCGGCCAAGGCTCATTGATGCACGTGGGGAGCGAAGGCTGGCCCGTGTGGTCCGATCAAACAGACGAGCTACTGGAGCTCAAACTGCTCAAGAAGTTAATGCTGGTTCTGATAGAAGGGTGTCAGAATACACAGTGCATCACAGTTTATTGTGTATGGGGCTGCATAGCTGCACACATGGCACCAGCAGACATGCACTATGGGAAGAAGGCGAGCCGGCGGAGGCAGTGTGATGCTTTGGGCAATGTTCTGCTGGGAAACCTTGGGTCCTGCCATCCATGTGGATGTTACTTTGACACGTACTACCTACCTAAGCATTGTTGCAGACCATGTTCACCCTTTCATGGAAACGGTATTCCCTGGTGGCTGAGGCTCTTTCAGCAAGATAATGCGCCCTGCCTCAAAGCAAAAATGCTTCAGGAATGGTTTGAGGAGCACAACAACAAGTTTGAAGTGTTGACTTGACCTCCAAATTCCCCAGATCTCAATCCAACCGAGCATCTGTGGGATGTGCTGAACAAACAAGTCCGGAGGCCCCACCTCGCAACTTGCAGGACTTAAAGGATCTGCTGCTAACATCTTGGTGCCAGATACCACAGCACACCTTCAGGGGTCTAGTGGAGTCCATCCCTCGACGGGTCAGGACTGGTTTGGCAGCAAAAGAGGGACCAACAAAATTTTAACCAACACAATCATAATGTTATACCTCATCGGTGTATATATGTATACATTATTCAAATCTACATCTGCTAAAAAAAAAAAAAACAGCTGCTCAGTTTTCAATATGTTCGATAGGATAAAAACAACATATGATAATGATGAACTTAAATGAACTCATTAACATAAATGGACAGACACGCAGGATACAGAGCAGAATATCTGGGTGTGGGGTCTTTTGACTTGCAACCACCTAGCAACATCTTTGCGACCACATAATACTGATGCAATGGCTGAATTCAGCAGTATGATGATAGTAAGAGTAGGCAAGACATTTATAAGACTAGTATGTTAGTATGCTACTTCTGGCAACCACCCAAGCAAGTTTTTGAATCACTTCCACAACAAAACGAGATATCTATAACAGTGGTATTTTATTTGCATGGCTAGTATAGCATTTCACAGACTGGGATGATATTTCATAGCCATGGATGCAAAACTAAGTCATGGATGATCCAATTCATCATCAACTAAAAATTATAAAGCAGATCTGCCACATTCAGTCCCACATTAACCGGCACAGTTGTCCTTGTAAGGTAACCTAACAATATTAAATATGTTTAAATGTGTTTTAATGCCATTTCCCTTCCACCTTCTCATTGATTTTCATTCTACTTCCAATCCAGGTGTGATCATGTCAATGGCAACTAACGTTTCAACATGCCGAACATCAATTTTCGCAAAGAATTCCAGCGAATGCCACAATTTACCTATATATTTTATCGCCTTCTGTTTTGGCACAAACCTGGTTCTTGGTTTCCCAGCGCACTGTTACATTCTGTGGCTGAGCATGAAAGAAATGATCCGAGGACAGTCTCTGGAAGTCTTTGTCTTCAACACATCACTCATCGAGGTCCTCTTCAACTTCTCCTATGCTTTTCTGATCAAACAGCACTTCTTTGGTTGCTCTAATTGTAAGCCCATTGCATTCTGTTTTGGACTGATGCTGTTGGTCGGTCGTCCTCTGTTTCAAACCTTCACCTGTGTGGAGCGTTATGTCGGCGTTCTCCATCCTGTGACCTTCCTGAAGTTCAAATCAATGAAATACAGGATCATCATATCAGCCGTCGGATGGTTTCTGATCTTCTGTTCATGCCTTTTGGCTACAATGGGAGTCATTGATTTCAATGTCTTACTTTTGCCACAGTACCTTTCTTTTCTCATCACGAAAGTGTTCACTTGCTTGATGGTCCTGAAGGCTCTGAAGCGTCCTAGACCGGGTGAAGACGTCAAGAAGAAAGATGGAGTCAACCGGGATAAAGTCAAGGCTTTCCGGATCATTCAGATCGTGCTGGTGTCTTCCCTGGTGACGTACGGTCCAATGGTTATCTGTCTCGTGCTGTATTATATTTTAGATTATAACATATTTCTTGTGTCCTGGTCTGTTTGCTTTTGTTCAGGGATCATGACAGGGTTCGTGCAGCCTCTCCTCTATCTCAAAAGAATTAGAAAAGTGTTCCTTTGTTTTGGCATCAAATGTGAAACTTTTAGACCTGCTGTTCAAAAATAAGAACATTTGACAAAACAACGACTAGAGACTTGTGTTTTACTTTTGAAGACTTTAACTGACAACATGAAATGAGCTCAATTTATAACAAAAGAGCAAATATTTTTTTTCTTTTAGTCTACAGAGGCTCACTGATTGGGAATGGCCTGAAAAGTTATTGCACCAACTTTAGAATCTTCCACTCAAACGCTACAGCGTCACAATGTGTTCAAAATTAGCAAACGCATGCTTGAACTTTGGTCTGGAAAAATGACTCTTTCTCTTTAGATTTCATTGGTCAAGCCGAGTTCATCACACTCACACTCGTTTCCATTTCAGCAGATTGTATGCCATTTTTCACACCTCCTATACCTTTTTTCCTTCTGAAATGAAATGTCTTAGAGGTCTTTAGTATCATGTTCTATGGGCACCTGAGCAATTAGGTCAAAAACACACATATTTACTTCGTGGCTCTGTAATTGCTGTCTTCAGTTATATTTCATAATTTTGTTCTGCGAAATAAAATAAATATTTTAATATATATATTTTTTTGTGTTTTGTGATTTTTGGTATGACAGAGGAAAGAAACACAGATATTGTCAATATCTACAGTATTATGATGTGCCAGAGGTAAAAAATCTATATTATATATAGAGTAGGGAAGCGCGGGGCACAACCTAACGCGGGGTTAGTTGTAACGCGCAAGGTTTAACACTTTCCAAACATGCCAGGATGACGAAACTTTGTGTATTTACTAGTTGCCATATCAACACTATATAGAGAAAAATTGCACCAAAATTAAAATCTTTGAAAGATATAAATGAACATTAATTTAATCATAAGTACATTTCTTACTCAAGTTTATTTTTCATCTCAGTTTTTTGGGTTTATTTAAAACTAGACAAATCTGATATTATTGTAATCTTATATCTGTTATTTAACAGTTGAGATGGTTCTTTAACGCTGATCTAACAGCAGAAGACACGAGCCGCGGTTTAAATCCCAGTTGTGCAGGCGGGGTGTGTTGTAACACTGCGTTACAATGAGCCCCTATTAGAAATACGCTATTATATTCTATACTTTTATGAATTCTTTTGAGAAACCATGAGAAATGGGTGAATAAAGACTGAGAGTCAATGTTCAGAATTATTCATTATTATTCTGTTTTTATCTATGCTGTATAGCTGTGTTTAGCGATGTGTTTGTTGTCAAACTAAAAAAATGTGTGTAGTTTTAATGATAAAAAATGTCATTATTTCAATAATAACTGAGTTAATAACTGTATTTTAGTTTGTCTTGGATTTTTTTGTTGTTGATTACATCAGGAAACATTTTAAGCTGTCATATGGTGATGTTCCATTGTGCCCCTTCACATGTTACAATGTACCCCAGCTATGGGGCATGTTGTCATACTTCACTTCCATTCTTTTGGGGTAAATCAAGAAAAAAGTATCAACTGTATTAATGAAACAAAACCACATAATTGTACTAGACATGTGTGAAATTAATGTGGGAAAAAAATAAATACTCTGAACCCCAAGTGGATTTACACAAAACTGAGGTTGTGCCCCGCTCTCCTCTAAAATATTTGCATGGCTAGTATAGCATTTCACCAGCTGGCGTGATATTTCAAAAGTGATCTAATAAGTCATCAAGCAAAACTCTGATTTGCAGAACAATCTGACACAAACCACATTCAGTCCCACATTCATCCGGCACAGCTGAAGCAGTCTCTGTGTTTAGTTTCTGTCGTGGACAACAAAACACTGACGAACGACTGATATCGAATCTGTGAGGTAGATGTATAAATATATATTTTTTAAAATGTGTCTTTCCGTCCACCTTTCCTTCACTTTGATTTTCATTTAACTTCCAAACATCCAGGTGTGATCATCTCAATGGCGACTAACGTTTCAACATGCCGAACATCCATTTTCGCGAAGAACTCCAGTGAATGCCACAATTTACCTTACTATTTCATCACTGCCTCTTTCGGCACAAACCTGGTTCTTGGTTTCCCAGCGCACTGTTACATTCTGTGGCTGAGCATGAAAGAAATGATCCGAGGACAGTCCATGGAAGTCTTTGTCTTCAACACATCACTCATCGAGGTCATCTTCAACTTCTCCTTCCTCTTTGTAATCAAACAGTATTTCTTCAATTGTCCTAATTGCAAGTATGTAACAATCGTTCTCGGACTGGTGCTGTTGGTCGGTCGTCCTCTGTTTCAAACCTTCACCTGTGTTAAGCGTTACGTTGGCGTTCTCCATCCTGTGACTTTCTTGAAGCTAAAACCCATAAAATACAGGATCATCATATCAGCCGTCGGATGGTTTCTGATCTTCTGTTCATGCCTTTTAGTTTCAATGGGAGTCATTGACTTCAACGTCTTACTATTGCCACAGTACCTTTCTTTTCTCATCACGAAGGTGTTCACTTGCTTGATGGTCCTAAAGGCTCTGAAGCGTCCTAGACCGGGTGAAGACGTCAAGAAGAAAGATGGAGTCAACCGGGATAAAGTCAAGGCTTTCCGGATCATTCAGATCGTGCTGATGTCCTCGGTGGTGACGTACGGTCCAGCTGTTACTTGTCTCATGCTGTATTATATTTTAGATTATAACACATTTCTTCTGTCCTGGTCTGTTTGCTTGTGTTCAGGGATCATGACAGGGTTCGTGCAGCCTCTCCTCTATCTCAAAACAATTAGAAAAGTTTTCCTTTGTTTTTCCTTTTAAAGGGGGTATGTACACATTTTAATTAATTAATTTGCCAATGTGTGAACAGCTTCAGAACAGCCTGTAGACTGATTTTTATGTGAAGGACTCTTGAGTTATATGACACATGAAAATAATTAATTAGGATTCAGGATCATAGCAAAAGAGCCAATTTCAATGTGTCATGCAAAGCAAAGGGATTCATTCAAACTATAGTCTCACACAGTTATATCTATATAGTCTAAAATCTAAATAGTCTATATAGTTTATAGTATCAAATATGTCTTATTTTCATACTATTATATCAGTGTAATTTCAACTGACTAAAGCCTACTAGAAGTCATTCGTTTAAGCCATTAGTTATTACCTAAAAATATACTGGGATTGGTTACTAAACCATAATGAGCCTTTATTTTATAGGCTATTCCAAGTGCATGCATAAAACTTGCAGCAAAGCATTGGCAAAAGTAATGATTATGAATGTGTGAAAAAAACCCAGCACGTTTCATTACTTATTAATAAACTAGTAGGCCTATGTGTTTTCTGAGTCAGTGTCGGCTGCGTCGCCACCCATAAGGATAACATCATCCTGAAATACGACACCACAGTCATTGGACTTATTACTGGTGGTACATACAGGAGTGAGGTAGCACGTCTAGTGAAATGGTGTGAGGAGAACAATCTCAGATGATCGTAGACATGGGGAAGGAGAGAACTCATCATCCGCTGGAGAGGGTGAGCTGCTTAAAATTCCTGGGCATCTACATCAGTGATGACCTAACTTGGTCACATAACACCTCCCAGCTGGTCAAAGAAAGCACAACAGTGGCTGTACTTCTTCAGAAGGACGAGGAAATCCGGCATGTCATCAAAAATCCTCAGCAGTTATTACAGCAGCATCACTGAGAGAATCCTGGCCAGCTGTATCACAGTGTGTATCACAGAAATGGACCGTAAGCGCCTGCAGAGAGTGGAATAAATGTATAAATGTATAAATCAAGCACTAGGCATGCAGACGCTTCTACACACATTTGTGAAAGAATGGGTCGCACTCAGGAGCTCAGTGAACTCAAGCGTGGACCCGTGATAGGTTGCCACCTGTGCAATAAGTCCATTCATTTTATTCCTCACTACTAAATATTCCCAGCTCAAATGTTAGTGGTATTATAACAAAGTGGAAGCAATTGGGAACAACAACAACTCAGCCACGAAGTGGTAGGCCACGTAAAATCACAGAGCGGGGTCAGCGCATGCTGCGGGTCACAGTACCAGAAGACGAAAACTTTCTGATGAGTTAACAGCTGATGGGATGCAGTGGTGTAAAAAGCGTGCCGCCACTGGACTCTAGAGCAGTGTATGTGTTCTCTGGAGTGACCAATCACGCTTCTCTGTCTGACAATCCGATGGATGAGTCTGGGTTTGGTGGTTGCCAGGAGAACGGGACTTGCCTGAGTCATTGTGCCAAGTGTAAAGTTTGTTGTAGGGGGGATTATGGTGTGGGGTTGTTTTTCAGGGGTTATGCTTTGCCCCTTAGTTCCAGTTAAAGGAACGCTTAATGCTTCAGCAAACCAAGACATTTTGGACAATTTCATGCTCCCAACTTTGTGGGAACAGTATGGGAATGGCACTTTCCTGTTCCAACACAACAAACATATAGGCAACAATTAGTTGTTGGTTACTGTTCACATAATGACCACTGGTGTCACTAATAACAAGGGTTTCTGAATTCTATAGCCCTTTAAAAAAATTGTAAAAATCTTTGTTAAAAATTTGAAACTTTTACATGTATTGTTCAGTTGACCTTATGACAGCAGTAACAAGGGCCTGATCATTTTGGAACAAACTACTTCAAATGTAGCTCATCATAGTTTATCATTGTCCAAAAGTTCAGAAGCACAAGCTTTTGTTATAACGGTAGAATACAAGAATATAATGAGATTTCAAGGGAAAACCTACCCAAGTGTCCATAAATCGGATAAGAAGTCATTATGTTGAAATGCTAAATATAATGGGAGAATGAGATAAAACGCAACCAAGTATCAAGAAGTCCAACAGTCATAAACATTGACATTAACATTAGCACAGGAAATGTTTAATGCTTTTCAGATTCAAGTAATGTTCTTTTGTGTTTCTTTCTTAAAATAAAGTTACCTTTATCTGCATGTCTGCTTATCTGCATTAATACTCCAGCCATAATCCACACATAAAATGAAGTCAACAGATATATGTATCTTGAATGAAGTCTGTTTAGTGTACATGTGCTTTACAGAGGATATTATGCAAATATACTTCTTACATTTCATGATGACGAAGCATACTGCCATTTAAAACTCCATGTGATGGGCTAAACTGGATCTAGTGTTAATGGAAACTGCTTTAACTCACATGCTTTATTCATACAGTCTTTACAATGAATGGAGAAAACATCAAGGAATCACCTGAAGTGTGAAGTTATGTCAGTGTCAAAGTTGGCTTGCATTTTTCAAGATTACTGTCTGATTTTGGGAATGGAACAAGCTTTTCAGGAGCATGAAGAAATCACATCACAACATTTATTTTCATCAACAGGTGCATCAAGTTTTGTTCAAGATCTTGTATTGACAATGCAAGAGTCCAGCACTGTGAAAAATGTCCAATTCATGTGTGAAAATGATTCTTCATGTTCCCTCCCAACCATTCTTCCACAGTCTGAGCCAGGTGAATCTTGACATTGTCATCCTGGAATATGGCCATGATGTGTCTTTCATAGTTGTTTAAGAAAGGGAAAGCTACACACTCCATCAATTAGGGCTAGAAGGACTACTGCCAAACATATAACATGCTAGAAACAATAATCACTGCAATAATGATCCAATCATCGACTCTTAAAGGTGCACTATGCAACTTTTCCGTCCACTAGAGGGCGCCTGTTCAAAACAAAGGCATAGTTTGATGACGCCACGTTTGAGCGCAGCATCTTGGGACATGTGGTCTTCACCTCACAGCCGGTGGAAAAGAATCGGGATAGGACTCGGAAAGAAATCATGTTGATGGATGCGGTTATTAATGTTACTGTAGTGAGAAGCAGAGCAGGGACGAGTGCTGTGGAGCTGAGCAAGGCCGCCAGAGCGATTGTTACGCAACACACGGCTCGCGAGCAACGGGACTTTTATTATGACGGGACACAGTTGCCAGTGCAATTTCCGCTTTTCCGGTCATGAGTTTGAGGTAACGCAGCTCTGTTTATCATATTAGATACATTTAAGTGTGTTTAAAATGATGTTATGACGTTACTCTGTGTGTTCACCCGGCTTCTGCTGTGACACTTGTTCACACTCCAGTGAGAGTAAAGCTTTTCTGCAAAATAAAACCGGAAACGAGGGGAACGCAGATATGACGCAATTGACAGATGACTCCCTCACACGCTATGCTCACATGTTCATTGGTAAAAATAGCAATTTTCTCAAAATTTACAAATAGTTGGAAACATTTGGGATATTGTAAGAACTCAACTGAACAAAATATATAACACTGGCCTGGTGGTTTTTGGATATTTGACTGCAAAAATCCTATATAATGTCCCTTTAAGCATTTGCCTATTTAATTTTTTTTTTTTTTTTTGGCCGGGCAGTGTATTTCTACCATATACAGATAGTTAGAGCAGTATGCTATGTCAAATTTAACATGGCAGCAAGTTTTGCATGGACGCACTATTCACATTTCCATCACAACTTGCTAAATGACAAATGTAGAAACTAGTGTGTTATTTATGTCAGTGATATGTTTCATTTGCATGGCTAGTATAGCATTTCACCGGCTGGTGTGATATTTCATAGGCATGAATGCAAAACTTTTAGTCAAAGATAATCCAACAATTAATCAAATCAGAATTATAAAGCAGATCGTGGAGTATCTGAAACAAACCCCATTCAGTCTCACATTGAACCGGCACGGCTGTCCTTGTGAGGTAACGCATCAGTTTTAAATATGTTTTAATGTGTCTTTAACGTTCACACTGTCCTAACCTTGTCTTCTACCTTCTTGTTAACATTCTTTCAACATCCAGGTGTGATCATGCCATTCACAACAAACATTTCAACATTCCAGACGTCCATTTCTACAAGCAACTCCAGTGAATTCAACAATTTAAATTATTTAGTAGTCGTCTCTTTCGGCACAAACCTGGTTCTTAGTTTCCCAGCGCACTGTTACATTCTGTGGCTGAGCATGAAAGAAATGATCCGAGGACAGTCTCTGGAAGTCTTTGTCTTCAACACATCTCTCATCGAGGTCCTCTTCAATCTCTGCTATGCTTTTCTGATCAAACGGTATTTCTTCAATTGTCTTAATTGCAAGTATGTAACAAATGCTTTTGGACTGATGCTGTTGGTCGGTCGTCCTCTGTTTCAAACCTTCACCTGTGTAGAGCGTTACGTCGCCGTTCTCCATCCTGTGACCTTCCTGAAGTTCAAATCAATGAAATACAGGATCATCATATCAGCCGTCGGATGGTTTCTGATCTTCTGTTCATGTCTTTTATTTACAATGGAAGTCACTGGGGTCTCCAGCTTACTTTTGCCACAGTACCTTTCTTTTCTCATCACGAAAGTGTTCACTTGCTTGATGGTCCTGAAGGCTCTGAAGCGTCCTAGACCGGGTGAAGACATCAAGAAGAAAGATGGAGTAAACCGGGATAAAGTCAAGGCTTTCCGGATCATTCAGATCGTGCTGGTGTCTTCGGTGGTGACGTACGGTCCAATGGTTATCTGTCTTGTGCTGTATTATATTTCTGATAAATACACATTCTCCATCTCATGGTCTGTTTGCTTGTGTTCAGGAATCATGTTAGGGTTTGTCCAGCCTCTCCTCTATCTCAAAAGAATTAGAAAAGTTGGCCTTGGTTTTAGAATATGTAGATGAAGAGAAACTTTTTCATTTCCTGTTGCTTAACAACATATTTGACAAAAACATCAGAGATTTTTATTTTATTTTTATGCTGTATATTCAGTGGGGGAAACAATTATTTGATAAACTGCCGATTTTCAATAAAAGCATGTAGATGTCTCTTCAACTGTGAGTGACGGAATCCAGAAAATTGCATTGTATGCTTTTTAAGTAATTAATTAGCATTTTATTGCATGACATAAGTATTTGATACATCAGAAAATCAGAACTTAATATTTGGTACAGAAAACTTTGTTTGCAATTACAGAGATCATACATTTCCCGTAGTTCTTGACCAGGTTTGCACACACTGCAGCAGGGATTTTGGCCCGCTCCTCCGTACAGACCTTCTCCAGATTCTTCAGGTTTTAGGGCTGTCAGTGGGCAATACTGACTTTCAGCTCCCTCCAAAGATTTTCTATTGGGTTCAGGTCTGGAGACTGGCTAGGCCACTCCAGGACCTTGAGATGCTTCTTACGGAGCCACTCCTTGGTTGCCCTGGCTGTGTGCTTCGAGTCATTGTCATGTTGGAAGACCCAGCCTCGACCCATCTTCAATGCTCTAACTTATGGAAGGAGGTTGTTGGCCAAGATCTCGCGATACATGGCCCCATCCATCCTCCCCTCAATACGGTGCAGTCGTCCAGTCTCCTTTGCAGAAAAGCATCCCCAAAGAATGAGGTTTCCACCTCCATACTTCACAGTTGGGATGGTGTTCTTGGGTTTGTACTTATCCTTCTCATCCAAACACGCGAGAGTAATACATTTCAAAATAAGAGTCCTGGTGTATTTTGAGCTTGTTTATAATTAAAAGTCAGGCATATGTTTTTGGTTACATACTAAACTTTTAATGTCCTTCCCATTTAATTCATAGACAGTGGGAAAGACCAGTATTTGACACATATTATTCAATAAAGTATCAGGGTTATAATACTTAGAAAAAAACATTAAAAAATCTCCATTGAAAATAAATAAATGTTAACTAAAATTAAAAAGATAAATAAACAAACTTGGAGGTTTAGCTTAACCTGATATACTAACTAAAACAGAAATACAAAGTTATAAAAACTATATGTTTAAAAAAACAACAACAAAAAAAAGTGATTTGAGCTCTCTTTCGTGTATTTATAATGAGAAAAACAATATCAAAATGTCAGTACAAGTAACAGTTGATTATATAATGCTTAAATGCTCAATTAATGCCTTACAATTGAACTAAACTCATTAGATTTTAGTCGACTAAATCTACTGTAGATTTAGTCTAATTAAAATCTTATGATATTTAGTCGACTAAAACTAGACTAGAACTAAAAACAATTCAGGTGACTAAAATATGACTAAAACTAAATCAAAATTAGCTGTCAAAATTAACACTGGCGCAGTCACATGGTTTATGAAGCTCTCAATAGTTCCACACAAGCCAGCGCTGTCAATACATTCGAACAGACAACAGCTTCCCAATACAGGTAAACAGTACAGCATAGTTCGCATTGATTATTACATCAACCACATTTACAGTAAAGTTTTAATATTGAGAGTGATGGAGATGCAACATTGTTAACATGTATTGTTTTTCTTGTATTTAGCCTCCAGGATTCCTTACGTATTGGTCACACTCACACTCATTGGTGGTCAAATGTGACCATACACCTTAACTATTTTTCAATTAAATGTTCTATATTTTAGCTCAATAATATTTATTGATTTTTTTGAGGAGATCTTTTGGTAGTAAAAACTATTTGTGCAATAATTATGGTCCATTAATGAGCACTTAAAATATTTACCAAAGAGGTAAATTTACAATCATTTTGTGGCTGGAAATATATCAATTTTCAGTTTTCATTTTCATTTTCACTAGGTTCTTGTATGGCTCTTTAATAAATAAATAAATATACATGTATCTAGTCTAGTTGTTTAAAGTATTGCAGATCAAAACTGCCTACTTATTTTTAGGTTTTGCATTTGAATATATATATATATATATATATATATATATATATATATATATATATATATATATATATATATATATATATATATATATATATATATATATATATATATATTTAGATATTATCAAACAAGCTTTAAATGTGAAATTTTAAAACATTAATAACTTACATCCTAGTACTTTTAATGATACTTATACAAGCACACACATGTGAATATTAATGAATGCAAATATAATTTAACCCAAGAACAGTTTAAAATAGTGCTTAAAAAGGTACATGTTAGGCTATATACATATGTACAGTAGGCTATATACATATGAATTGATACATTGCATTCAACAAAAATCATTCAACAAGTGTATTTTGTCTGGTAATTATGACATTTCACCAATATTTGAGATAAAAATATATGTTTTAACTAAAACTAAGATACCTTGAGTTGTCTTTTGATTGAAACTAAACTAAAATGACGAGACTTTTAGTCGACTAAAACTTGACTAACAAAAAAAAGATATGTTAATGACTAAATATGACTAAAACAAGGACATTTAGTACAAGACTAAGACTAAATTAAAAATAGGTGACAAAATGAACCTTACACAGCTCTCTGGTCTTGGCCATTGTGGAGAGGTCTGTTTGATTGAGTGTGTGGACTGGACAGGTGTCTTTTATACGGATAACAAGTTAATACAGGTAATGAGTGGAGAACAGGAGGGCTTCTTAAAAGGATCATGAAACCCTACAGCTACATTTTTGAGATTTTAACAGAGGTATGTGTGTTGAACATCATTGAACATAATGTTAGCATCTGTTAGATTTAATTAAAAGGTGAAACTGGTAAATTTGTATGTTTTTCACCCTATTTTCGTCTTCCGGGTTTAAAAACTACATTGCGTCCACGTCACAAGCTTGTGACGTACCAGCGTACTTTAGTGCTACGTGACGCATCGGCAGTGTTGGGGAAAGTTACTTTGAAAAGTAATGCATTACAATATTGTGTTACTCCCTTAAAAAGTATCTTATTGAGTTACTTAGTTACTTTTTAAGAAAAGTAATGCGTTACGTTACTTTTGCGTTACTTTTTCTCACCTCGGCTGTGCTTGTTTTTTTGTTTTGTTTTTTATAACAAAAAGGTTCTGTTTTTGTGCAAATGTGAAGACCTCTTCACACCAAAATTGAAATTTAGAGGTACAAAATTCACAAATTCACACTCTGCCATGCTGCGCTGCCATTCTGGATACTGGAAGAATAGGACGCAGGAGAAAAAAAGTTTTACCAAAAAAAATTTTTTTGCTCATGGTTTAACTGATTCATTAAAGGTCAGCAGCAAATTGGTCAATAAAAGTAGATTAAATGCATACAAATATTCGTTTAATTTAACATTTAATTATTAAAGGTTTGCATATTTTGCATTTGACTGATTTTATTCTTTTTGAGAAATACTCAATCTTTATGCAAGTGAGATGAATAAATGCTCATATTTAGTCTAGAACTGCAATAACTATCATGTTTACACACAACGCCTCTGCACTTACTCTCAAATTCATGGGGACAGGAGAGCTGTCAGAAAAATAAATGTGAAAAAGTAACTTGCGTTACTTTTTTGAAAAAGTAACTCAGATATTTTGTTGTAAATTTGAAAAGTAATGCGTTACTTTACTAGTTACTTGAAAAAGTAATATTATTATGTAACTCAAGTTACTTGTAATGCATTACCCCCAACATGCGCATCGGTGTCTAATTATTATTAATGAGACTGAGTTTTCTTATCCTATGAGAAGACTCCGTCTCTTAATTATTCATGACAGCACGTGGTTCTTTCCAATGACAGAAGTGACAGTCTGTGTGTTTACGGAGTAGATGAGAGGAGTTTATGATCATGGGTCGTAAGTGTCTGTTTCCTGTGTTGCTTTCCCCGCGATGCTGTGTATGTGTATGTGCATTTCTATATTTTAAACAATTCTGATTAATCTAATATATGTAGCAAGGCATTCGGTTACTTTTAAATGTCAAACAGACGGTTGTCAGTGTATTTTATTGGACTTTAATTTTGCCAGCTTTAAAAATCCTGCATTTCGTTATGTTTAACCCCATATTTTTGTTGAGATTTGGCATGGGCCACTGCACTGCACTGACAGTTGCTCGCCCCCCTCTTTATCCCCCCTGCCTCGCTCTGCCACACCAACCCCTCCCCTCTTCTCACGGGCATCCACGCCCATTTAAGTAGCATTTTTCAAAAGATTACGAGGTGGATTTGAGCTGAAAGAGGGGTTTTCATGGAAAAGGAAAAGTACTCCTCTCAGAAAACTTTCAAATAAAGATACTTTTAGATCTTCAGTTGCTATTTGGAGCATTGGGATCGCCAGACGAGGGCTTAAATAACACATTTTTGTGAAAACTTAAAATCTTGCACTCTTTACTTGCTTTCTGTGTGGCAAGGCAACTTAATTCTGCTGCACTTAAGGTTCCTAAGAACACAGTGGCCTCCATAATCCTTAAATGGAAGACGTTTGGGACGACCAGAACCCTTCCTAGAGCTAGCAGTCCGGCCAAACTGAGCTATCGGGGAGAAGAGCCTTGGTGAGAGAGGTAAAGAAGAACCCAAAGATCACAGTGGCTGAGCTCCAGAGATGCAGTCGGGAGATGGGAGAAAGTTGTAGAAAGTCAACCATCACTGCAGCCCTCCACCAGTCAGGGCTTTATGGCAGAGTGGCCCGACGGAAGACTCTCCTCAGTGCAAGACACATGAAGGACCTGAAGGACTCCAAGATGGTGAGAAATAAGATTCTCTGGTCTGATGAGACCAAGATAGAACATTTTGGCCTTAATTCGGTATGTATAGAGAAACCCAGGCACAGCTCATCACCTGTCCAATACAGTCCCAACAGTGAAGTAGAGGGCTGCATTGGGTTTGGGCAAATCTCGCGGGAGCGGGCGGTTTTACCTCTGTTGCGGGTCGGAGTGGGCGGTCAGAAAATTTAGCGGGAGACCTGCGGTATTTGGACTGTAGAAGAAAATGGAGTCAACACAAGAAGTTGAGAAGAAAATTAAAAAAGAGGCTGTTTAAATAGCAGAATATCTTTGCAGTCGACTTGCAGACAAACCAGATCCAGACAATGTGCTTCAGTGGTGGAAGTTCAGTAAAGAGCGCATTCCTGTCCTTTCAAAATGTGCGTGTTTTATTTTGAGCATTCCCGCATCTAGTGCGCCGTCAGAGAGGGGACTCAGTGTGTGTGGGCAGATCTCGGAAGAAAGACGCACCAGTCTGGGACCGCATTCAGTCAGCAATATTCTTTTCCTTCACAGTAATATGGAGTAGGCTAAACAAAGCAATGTGTTTAACCCAGTAATAAAAATGTATTTGTTTAAGTAGTCTGTTATTTTTATTTTATTTTTTTAGAAGGCTTTTATTATATTTATTATTATTAATATTTTTTTTTGAAGAATTCTATTTATTTTATTTATTTCGTTGTGTATTTAATTTGATAAAATCGTATAACCTTTTTTTTTCTTCTCAAAGTTCTCTGTATTAGGTTAGGTTTAATCAGTTATTTCCAACAGAGTGTGTTTGCAGCCTAAAAACCGAGGTGCCGCTAGTTGCGGTTTTGTGGTATGCTATAACGCTAATAAAAACACATAGGCTACCCAATGTTTTTGTCATGTGTGTGCGCATTGGTTACTTCATCTTATTTAAGCGAAATCATGTTTAAAGTTATTATATGTTATAAAGTTATTCTGGATGTTAACTTGAACAAATATTTAGTGAGCACATTTTTCACAAACTTTGAGATAAAGTCCACGGGAGAGGGCGGGCGGGAGTAGACACAAACATTGCGGGTGCGGGCGGGAGTGGACACAAACATTGCGGGTGCGGGCGGGAGTGGAACACATAGGTTGCGGGAGCGGTCGGTCCTGGTCATAAATTCAGCGGGAGCGGGCGGGTGCGGGTTTATAAAAACAGTCCCGCGCAGGGCTCTACAGTGAAGCATGGTGGTGGCAGCATCATGCTGTGGGGGTGTTTTTCAGCTGCAGGAACAGGACGACGCGTGGAGGTCTGTGCACGCTACTGGTTTGGAGTTCAGGAGATTGTCTTGACCAGGACCACACCCCTAAATGCATTGAAGCAACTGCCATGTGATTGGTTGATTAGATAATTGCATTAATGAGAAATTGAACAGGTGTTCCTAATAATCCTTTAGGTGAGTGTATATATAAATATTATATGCTCAGCGGCTTGTGTTATTTACTCATTTATACTTTAATTATGTCGTCATATTTTTTTTTCTTTGATGGTGTACATGTGGGAAGTGCAGGTCGATGCCAACTGATGCGGAAAACGCTTGCTGCCAAGAAATAGAATCGGTTATACTTCTGTCATGAAATACATTGTGTAAAGTTGTAGTTTGTGTAAGAATTAATGTGATAGCATACAATCAGCTTAATAAATGTACTTTAGCACCGTCTTTATAAAAGATTTTACACGTTATTCCTTCACTTCATTTATAAACTTTGGGGTCACTATTTAACATTTTAGGAATTATCCAACCTTTAATTCAGTTTACCAATGCTTAGTTAAGTTAAAAAGGGCAAACTTTATCATTCAACTGAACTGTCCACATCCATTTTAGACACTTTCGTTATGCTCTTGCTCCGTCTATGCAATTAAATGTCCTTGAATGAGCCAAGTTTCCTATTTACTTCAACTGCTCAGTGCTCTGGTAGTATCAAGGGTATTACCCATTTCAGGCGGGACCAAAATTACAATTTAAAATCAGAATACATTCACTAAAATATCGAAATATCAGTGAGTGATAGTGATTCAACACATAAAGCACCAGACACTAGGAACGCAAAAGCGCAGTTTAATACTGTGTCTACTCAAGTTCTGCAATGAAAGTTTTAATTTGTTACTTTCCACCTCTGCCGAATAGCTAATGATGCTATGGCTGATTTCTGAATAGCATAGCACACCAACTGTTTCTACCATATACAGATAGTTAGAGCAGTATGCTATGTCAAATTCAACATACTGTAAGATGGCAACCATCCAAGCAACATGGCAGCAAGTTTTGCATGGACGCACTATTCACATTGATAAATTACAAATGTAGAAAATAGTGTGTTGTTTACCTCAGTGATTTGTTTCATTTGCATGGCTAGTATAGCATTTCACCAGCTGGTGTGATATTTCACAGGCATGAATGCAAAGCTTTTAGTCAAAGACAATCCAATAAAAAATCTAATCAGAATTATAAAGCAGATCGTGGAGTATCTGAAACAAACCCCATTCAGTCCCACATTGAACCGGCACGGCTGTCCTTGTGAGGTAACGCATCAGTTTTAAATATGTTTTAATGTGTCTTTAACGTTCACACTGTCCTAACCTTGTCTTCTACCTTCTTGTTAACATTCTTTCAACATCCAGGTGTGATCATGCCATTCACGACAAACATTTCAACATTCCAGACATCCATTTCTACAAGCAACTCCAGTGAATTCAACTATTTAAATTATTATTTAGTCGTCATCTCTTTCGGAACAAACCTGGTTCTTGGTTTCCCCCTGCACTGTTACATTCTGTGGCTGAGCATGAAAGAAATGATCCGAGGACAGTCCATGGAAGTCTTTGTCTTCAACACATCTCTCATCGAGGTCCTCTTCAATCTCTGCTATGCTTTTCTGATCAAACAGTATTTCTTCAATTGTCTTAATTGCAAGTATGTAACAAATGCTTTTGGACTGATGCTGTTGGTCGGTCGTCCTCTGTTTCAAACCTTCACCTGTGTGGAGCGTTACGTCGCCGTTCTCCATCCTGTGACCTTCCTGAAGTTCAAATCAATGAAATACAGGATCATCATATCAGCCGTCGGATGGTTTCTGATCTTCTGTTCATGCCTATTATATACAATGGAAGTAATTGACTTCTCCAGCTTACTTTTGCCACAGTATCTTTCTTTTCTCATCACGAAAGTGTTCACTTGCTTGATGGTCCTGAAGGCTCTGAAGCGTCCTAGACCGGGTGAAGACGTCAAGAAGAAAGATGGAGTCAACCGGGATAAAGTCAAGGCTTTCCAGATCATTCGGATCGTGCTGGTGTCTTCGGTGGTGACGTACGGTCCAATTGTTATCTGTCTCGTGCTGTATTATATTTTTGATGAATACACATTCTCCATCTCATGGTCTATTTGCTTGTGTTCACGGTTCATGTTAGGGTTTGTCCAGCCTCTCCTCTATCTCAAAAGAATTAGAAAAGTGGGCCTAGGTTTTAGAATATGTAGATGAGGCCTTATTTATTAACATATTTGACAAAAACATTAGAGACTTTTGTTATGATTATTCTACACTCACCTAAAGGATTATTAGGAACACCATACTAATACTGTGTTTGACCCGCTTTCGCCTTCAGAACTGCCTTAATTCTATGTGGCATTGATTCAACAAGGTGCTGAAAGCATTCTTTAGAAATGTTGGCCCATATTGATAGGATAGCATCTTGCAGTTGATGGAGATTTGTGGGATGCACATCCAGGGCACGAAGCTCCCGTTCCACCACATCCCAAAGATGCTCTATTGGGTTGAGATCTGGTGACTGTGGGGGCCATTTTAGTACAGTGAACTCATTGTCATGTTCAAGAAACCAATTTGAAATGATTTGAGCTTTATGACATGGTGCATTATCCTGCTGGAAGTAGCCATCAGAGGATGGGTACATGGTGGTCATAAAGGGATGGACATGATCAGAAACAATGCTCAGGTAGACTGTGGCATTTAAACGATGTCCGATTGGCACTAAGGGGCCTAAAGTGTGCCAAGAAAACATCCCCCACACCATTACACCACCGCCACCAGCCTGCACAGTGGTAACAAGGCATGATGGATCCATGTTCTCATTCTTTTTATGCCAAATTCTGACTCTACCATCTGAATGTCTCAACAGAAATAGAGACTCATCAGACCAGGCAACATTTTTCCAGTCTTCAACTGTCCAATATTGGTGAGCTCATGAAAATTGTAGCCTCTTTTTCCTATTTGTAGTGGAGATGAGTGGTACCCGGTGGGGTCTTCTGCTGTTTTAGCCCATCCGCCTCAAGGTTGTGCGTGTTGGGGCTTCACAAATGCTTTGCTGCATACCTCGGGTTGTAACGAGTGGTTATTTCAGTCAAAGTTGCTCTTCTATCAGTCTGCCCATTCTCCTCTGATTTTTGTCCACAGGACTGCCACATACTGGATGTTTTTCCCTTTTCACACCATTGTTTGTAAACCCTAGAAATGGTTGTGTGTGAAAATCCCAGTAACTGAGCAGATTGTGAAATACTCAGACCGGCCCGTCTGGCACCAACAACCATGCCACACTCAAAATTGCTTAAATCACCTTTCTTTCCTATTCTGTCATTCAGTTTGGAGTTCAGGAGATTGTCTTGACCAGGACCACACCCCTAAATGCATTGAAGCAACTGCCATGTGATTGGTTGATTAGATAATTGCATTAAGGAGAAATTGAACAGGTGTTCCTAATAATCCTTTAGGTGAGTGTAGATGTCTATATGTGCAAAAGAGTCTATGATAGGGCTGCATGATATTATGGAAAAAAGGACCTTACTATATTTAGTTTTTCTGCAACATATTGCGATATGAAAACATACAGACTTGAACAGCTATATTTGGAAAGAAAGATTAATTCTAGAATGATTTTGTCGCTGAATAGAAAACTCAAAGATGATAAAAAAAACTCTTTACTTTAAAGAACCATCCTTTTTGGGCTGAAGGATTTGAGAAAATCTTTACTCTTTACAAGAAGCAACTTGAACCCCTTTCAGTAACCATAAAGTAAAGTTTAAATAAAACTCAATCAATAAACAACCCAGATCATGTGTCTGGACGCAGAAATGTTCTTTCTCGTTCTTCGTTGACATGCACTGATTAATTGTTCACAATACAACCAGGATTGAGTTTTAAAGTAAAGAGCGTGATGTAGATTTCTTGTTGACTGGCAAACAGTTTATTATGAGACACCTAGAGTTGTTTAAACCGAGGAGCCATTTAACCCAAACAAGCGTGAAATTGTTTAAAATTAATAGAAAAAATCGCAATATATCCATTATTTACAGCAGATCTTGCAGCAGTCGGTGCTGTTTAGAATAAATTATCTCCCTAAACTCAACAGGGATGATAAGAAACGTTAATCAAGCCAGCGTCCCTGTGCGTGTAAGTGAATGTCTTACATTAGGAGGTTGGAGATAAAGAAAAGCTAAGTATTTGATGGAAATCATTCACTTGGCTGACTGCTCTCCGAGGACGTTTTGATCTGATAAGGAAAATGAGGACATTTTCCTTCCAGAAGTTTCCAGCTTCTACCAACTACTCCCCACAATCACAATCTCCTGCTTTTGAACACACACATATATGCAAACTCTAGTGCTCAAACATTTCATTAGTAAAGATGGGTGGAAAACAAATATCCTCATTTTATTAAACACCAATGATGACGATGGCACATGAAGCTGTGGTTGCTGTACTCTCCTCCTCTTTTACATAATGCATGCTAGCCAGCAGAGCACAAAGAATACACCACAAAATCTTGCAATTACAGTTGAAGAACTTAAATTAGCTAATTCTTTATTAGTTACATGTCATATTTAGCCAAAAAAAAGTACATTTTGCTTGAAAATGAAGTCCATTTGTAAGACAATAAAGTCATCATGAAATCAAAATGGACAATTCTTGTTTTTTATGTAATGTTGCAGTATTAATTATAAATGATTCATCTGTGCACATCATTCATTTTTAAATTCATGTGTTTCATAATCCCCATCCCTCTTGCAGCACATCTCTTCTCTGATGATGAGGGCGGGGCAACATGTCACTCATATGAGATCCACCAATAGCAAACCACAACCAATCAATTCCCCACGGACAAAATTAAGCCCCGCCTTACATTCGTTCTTGTTCGAGAAACCGTTCCACTTACAATATATGTCACAATAGAGAAGAAACGTATTACAACTTCCGTATTATGTTGACTTTAAGATTTTTTGTTTTTGTTTTATGACATTATTTTTATGAACTAATGTGGAACATTTTCAAGGTCCTAAAAATAAGTTTTTCTTTAAGCAAATGTTTATTAGTAATCATTTTGGAGTAAAATTATGAAAATTCCCATAATGTACAATTACTATTGTCATCTTGGCATTAGACATGAGAAATACTAAATAATTAGAAATATTGCAGGTTTAAATCTAAAATAAAAAATTAGAAAACTCAATTTTCCTTAACATTTGGATATACAGTCCATCACAATAGGGAAGAAAACACTTATTGCAACTTCATACAGTCTTCAAAGGGGTCATGCACTGAGGAATTACATTTTCCTTCAGTTTTGACATAAAAGAGGTCATCATACTATGTGTGTTTTAGAACAAAAAAATTCCTTGTTAGTCCAAAAACAGCTCTTATTGTAACCAATCCCAGAGATGGACTCTGTGGAATGTGCCTATAGATCGGTGAAAGACCACCTCTGAAGAAGATCGACGCCTACTTCATCAGTGCAACTTTGGCTCCGCCCACTGGTGTGTTAGTGAGATGATGAGGAGAGAAGAGATACAGGATCATTGGACTAAAATACAGTTACCTTCCAAAGGATCCTAATGCTAGGAATGTGCTTTTTTTTATTTTCAACAATGTGAATGTCTCAGTTGAGCATTATTTATTTGTATTCTGTACATTTCACTGTGGATTCTTTGGTAAATCAGTCGCAATATTCGGCACAGGCTTTGCAAACAGACTCTTACGATATGGACTCGACAGTGATGTCTTCTCACAGTAGCCAATCACAGGTAAATATCATACTAACACACCCCAGGACACATTATAAAACAAAGTTTCAACCACAGATGGCAATAGTGAGTCCAGAATACCATAATGCACCTTCAAAACTATACTGAATGTGCAATATTGCAATTAGACCATATACTGTACATTTAATGTCGCAGACATTTAAACATAAAGCTTTCTGAACTTTCATAATGATGTTCACAGAGGACAATTGTATTGCTGTCACATCTACAGTTTGAGACAGTTGAAATCTCTTCTGAACTTCTCCATGAGACACATGCGAGATTACCAGGGTCTTTTTCTCACGAGAAACATCTGAGAAGCAGGAGACTTCAGCTCTCAGTTCACAAGCAAACACTGAGATGTTAAAAAGAACTCACTGCTAATTTATGTTTTCTATAGGTTACACTGGGGAAATGATCCTAGCTAAATGAAACATATGACAAATCAATCCCTGCATTCGTTGTCCTTCTAAAAGGAAACACTATTTACAGCATTTCTGCTGACGTGTGTTTCTGAGGTTTCATCCTCTGAGCCGAAAGCAGGAGGAAAATATGCTATGAAATATTCAGCGCGTATTGCACATCTCAGCTGGGTTCTGCCAACAACACCTTCACTATTAAAGTTCGACCCACACACGCGGCATCTCAGCGGCGCTGCACCATCACGAGTGTAATTACAGGGGAGCGAGGCGCGTTTCTCTGGGGCAATTCAAACACACATGCTCACTCCAGCTCCAGCCCACGCTCATCTGTGACTCAGTGTAATTCCCAAACACTTTCTCCAGTTCTCATGCTCCCCTCGAGTCGATCGAGCACAGACATTCAATTTCACGATTCATTCTGCACGTGCTTCGCATCTGCACGCGTTGCAGGTGAGCGTTCGAGAGGAAGACAGAAACGTATTACCAGATCCATATGTAAACATTTTTTTTTTTGAAGTTGTTAATAAACCACTGCAGTGTTTTTACAAGACAACACTATTCAGTCTTTCTACTTCAAAATATGATATTTAATTCAATTGTGTAAAATGACTTTCTTTGTAATTATTTGAAACTTTACAAGCAGTTTGAGTGAAAATGGTTTCTACAGTTGTTTTTTCAGTGCACCTTAGAATTACACTGCAATTCTAAATGTCTCTATATTTTCTTCAGACAGTGTGAGAGGTTTAAAATGTAAAACTTAGTAAACAAATAAATATTATATTAGTTTAAAGGGGTCATGACATGAGAAATCAAATGTGCCTTCTATTGACATATATCTAGATATAAGATATAGATCTATATTGATCTTTGTACAATTAAAACATCCTGCAAGTTTCATAGCTTAAATCATGCTCTGATTGGTCAGATGGCTCAGTCTGTTGTGATTGGTCTACTCTGCTCTGATTGGTCAGATGGCTCAGTCTGTTGTGATTGGTCTGCTCTGCTCTGATTGGTCAGATGGTCCAGTCTGTTGTGATTGGTCTACTCTGCTCTGATTGGTCAGATGGCTCAGTCTGTTGTGATTGGTCTACTCTGCTCTGATTGGTCAGATGGCTCAGTCTGTTGTGATTGGTCTACTCTGCTCTGATTGGTCAGATGTTCATGTTTATGGGGCACCAAGATTTGCCGAAAAGATTTGACAAAATGCCGTTACACTTTCATGCACTTCATACATGTCACGTGACTAATTCAGTAAACAAAATTAGGTTATGCGTTGTACTATCACACTGACAGCATTTCTGCAGCATAACAAAAAAAAAAAAAACTTATTAAAAATTTGTGTTTGTATAACTGTGAACTGCGTGAGTATTTTACAGGAGTTCATCTCATAAAAGCTTCTGATATGTAGCACCTTGTTACTTATGTGTGCAGTGCGAATGACACAAACTGTTAATAAGGGTGCTGGAATAAATACACACCGCTTACGCACGGTGTGTGAAACTGGCCTTAATGTGAGAAAACAGTAAAAATAGAAAGACATCCAAAGGTTACTTTCAGAGACAAAGTCAATGCAATGAGATGTGCCATTCTGCTGGGAATATTTGACCACTTATGTAATGCTGGAAATGAAACATAAGAGACAATAGTCAGATCTGCATTAACTAGATCTAGGACTTCGACTGCATTGACTTTATCTCCTGTATATATAGGGAAGGACATCTTCCACACCAATCACTGTGTTTTCCCTTTCCTGTCCTAATGCACGATATAGCAAAATACATACAGTGAAACTTTTTAAACCCACTAGTGCAGAACTAACAACTGTTTAAATGTTTTAGCTTTATATTGCACAAGCATTATGTAAATATGTGAATATTTTGCCATCTGTCTCTCCTGATTCAATATTTCCAATAGCCTGCTGAGACTTACAGTTAATTATAATGATTCAATGAGGAACATGTTTAATATTTAATGTGCATTCAATAGACATCAGTAAAACTTAAGATATATATTTTTAAGAAAGATCTAGAGTTTAGTTATTTGCAGAATAATGGAATCCATTTTCAGTGATGTCAATAATTTATGTAATTTATATAGTCCTAACCAGACTACCACACATTATTTCCATTGTGGAAAATCTCATCTGCTCTCTCTCCTGCTCACACACAGTCAGATGCTCATTTTTCCAACCATTTGATGTGACAGAAACAACATGTGAGCAGGATGAGCCCACATGACAGACTGATGGATGGATGTCACACAGGACCCACAGAGATGTTCAAACACACACACAGGTGTTCACAGGTGTCAAATCACACGACTTCTGCAATACCGCTGACATACAGAAAGCTTTGCAAGGCTTGTGCACCATTCAGGTTTCACATTCAGTAACTTTGTAAAAAATAATGCTTTACAATATTGTATTGCTCTCTAAAAAAGTAACTAATTGCATTACTTGTACAGTACACACCTGTACAGTAGAGGACGCAGCTCAAACATTTTGGCTTATTAGTTTTTGGATTAATTGGATCATCAAAGGTCAGCAGTAAGGGCATTGGTTAATAAAGTGAGACTAAATACATCAAGTATATTTGTGTTATTTAACATTAAATTATTCCAGGTTTGCGTAAAATTCAGAGTTTGTAGGTCATCATACTATTAGAATATCCAGTAAATTTCAGAACGGAAAACTTCATTGTTAGTCCAAAAACAGCCAATCCCAGAGATTGACTCATTGAGGAATGTGCCTATAGATGGTGAATTCTATTCTATTTTGATTCTATGTAGACAACTATTGCTCTACTTCAGTGGTCAAAGACTGAATTCTCCAAAAACTCACTGTAAACAATATTCAATAAGCTTTCAAATCCAAAAACTGACAGCAATGATATCATTAAGTGAGCACAATTAAACAAAATCCTTTCCCTTTTGCATCAGAGTCCTGCACGGGTCCATTTTTGGAGACTCGCCCCCCGCCCGTACCCGCAAAGTTCAGCACCAGAATCCCAGAGATTGACTGATTGTGGAATGTGCCTATAGATGGTGAATTCTTCTCTTTTGATTCTCTTTTGAACTATTGCTCTACTTCAATGGTCAAAGACTGAATTCTCCAACAACTCTCCGTCAACAATATTCAATAACCTTTAAAGGTCCCGTTTTTCCTGTGTTTTTGAAGCTTTGATTGTGTTTACAGTGTGCAATATAACATAAGTTCATGTTTCGCGTGTAAAAAAACACAGTATTTTTCACACAATTTACTTATCTCTATACCGCTGTTTTCACTGACGAAAAAACGGCCTGATGATTTCCTTGTTCTATGAAGTCCCTCCTTCAGAAATACGTAACGAGTTCTGATTGGGCCAGCGCTTCCCGTGTTGTGATTCGACAGCAGCTTAGCGCACGTTGCACGGAAAGGTCCAGCCTCTTACCATAACGGGGAGATACGCGCGCTCTATGTTATTGTAGATATAGCGACAAACACACTCTACAAACACAACACTTCCTCTTCAAAAAAGAAATGAAGTGCTGTCTAATTTGCATGCCTGATGAGGCATTTCTTGGAAACACATATTTTGAATATTTCACCAGTGCAAACCTGCTTAACAAAACGCTGATAAATCAAACCTGTAAAGCAGCTCGGCAGCATTTGAAACAAACCGTCTGCAGTCAAACTAGCATCTACTGAACTAATACTCAACCTACTAAACTAAAAGAGCTCAAAATATCTAGATAAAACATGTGGGAGCTGAGAAACATTTCCACATGCATGCCGGTGATGCTCTCAGAGAACTTCAAGACCTGCAGCATTCTGTCCTCCTATTTTATCATCGTCACTTTTGGCATCAACCTGGTTCTTAGTCTTCCAGCAAACTGTTACATCCTGTGGCTGAGCGTGAAGGAGATGATTCATGGACAGTCTACCGAAATCTTTGTTTTCAACACAGCACTTGCTGAAATCGTCTTCTGCGGCTCCTTTGCCTTTGTCATACCACATCATTTATTTAAATGCACTGAATGTGAAGTTGGTGTGATCTTTCTTGGACTGGTGCCGTTGGTCGGTCGTCCTCTGTTTCAGACCTTCATCTGTGTGGAGCGTTACATAGGGGTTCTCCATCCTGTGACCTTCCTGAAGCTCAAACCCATGAAATACAGGATCGCCATATCCATCATTGGATGGATTCTGGTCATCAGTTTATGCATTCTAGTTTTGGTGAACATCATTGGACTTTATAATCTACTTTTGCCAGGATGTCTTCTTTTTTTCAGCATAAAACTATTCACTTGCTTGATGGTCCTGAAGGCTCTGCTACGCCCTGGACCGAGTGACGACGTCAAGAAGAGAAATGCAGTAAACCGGGATAAACTCAGAGCTTTCAAGATCATTCTGATGGTCCTGGTGTCTTCAGTGTTGACGTATGGTCCTTCAACTATATCTCTTGTGCTTTTTTATTATATAGATTGGGAGAGGTTTCTATTGTCCTGGTCCATTTCTTTGTGCTTGGAGATCATGTCAGGGTTCGTCCACCCCTTCCTCTATCTCCAAAGAGTTGGAAAACTGCCGTTTTGTTAAGTTCTTTACATATTAATGTCCAAAAAGCCAAGTGCATGTTAATTTTTATCATCATTCATATTGTTTTATGTTCAAATAAAATTTTAATAAATATACTGAACTTATATTTTTGTGGCATTTTTGGGTTTGTGTACATACATTTCACAGCAGACATATGATTCTTGGTGAGCTACCCAAATAAACAAACGGCTTACACACTCAAAATACACCCAGACAAGTACATTATAGAGTGGCCCAAAACAATACATTCCAAATCATAATATAAACTCATAAACTCAATTCACTATAGTCCATTAAATATCTAATTCAGTCATGATATTTATATATATATATCATATATATATATATATATATATATATATATATATATATATATATATATATATATATATATATATATACATATTTATATACATATTTATATACATATTTATATATACACTCACCTAAAGGATTATTAGGAACACCATACTAATACGGTGTTTGACCCCTTTCGCCTTCAGAACTGCCTTAATTCTACGTGGCATTGATTCAACAAGGTGCTGAAAGCATTCTTTAGAAATGTTGGCCCATATTGATAGGATAGCATCTTGCAGTTGATGGAGATTTGTGGGATGCACATCCAGGGCACGAAGCTCCCGTTCCACCACATCCCAAAGATGCTCTATTGGGTTGAGATCTGGTGACTGTGGCGGCCATTTTAGTACAGTGAACTCATTGTCATGTTCAAGAAACCAATTTGAAATGATTCGAGCTTTGTGACATTATCCTGCTGGAAGTAGCCATCAGAGGATGGGTACATGGTGGTCATAAAGGGATGGACATGGTCAGAAACAATGCTCAGGTAGGCCGTGACATTTAAACGATGCCCGATTGGCACTAAGGGGCCTAAAGTGTGCCAAGAAAACATCCCCCACACCATTACACCACCACCACCAGCCTGCACAGTGGTAACAAGGCATGATGGATCCATGTTCTCATTCTGTTTATGCCAAATTCTGACTCTACCATCTGAATGTCTCAACAGAAATCGAGACTCATCAGACCAGGCAACATTTTTCCAGTCTTCAACTGTCAACTCTTTTTCCTATTTGTAGTGGAGATGAGTGGTACCCGGTGGGGTCTTCTGCTGTTCTAGCCCATCCGCCTCAAGGTTGTGTGTGTTGTGGCTTCACAAATGCTTTTCTGCATACCTCGGTTGTAATTAGGGCTGAACGATATGGACAAAATTTCATATCTTGATTTTCATGCCAGATATTTCGATATCGATACAATACGATATGACTAGGTGTTTGATGAAAACCAAGCATTTCTCAGAAAAATAAAAAGTGTGGAAAGTATAGTTTTATTTTTAAGAACAAGTCATCAACATTAACATAAATTACACACTGATGTCTTTGGAAGAGGTTATAATAATCCTTTCCATTATAATTCGACACGTTTTATTCATATCAGATACACATTGTCTAAGTAACTTCCATGTTTTCTCTATTCTATTCCCAGGTTCACCAGCCACTTACTTTTAAGTATTTCGGGAGAAGTGGATGAATTCACGCGTTGTAAACATAGAGGTTGTAAATCCAACAGATCCGATTCTCTGAAATGCGTCTGTGGCACAAACTCGCGCATACAGCTCAACTAACGCGATCGTTATAAAGGTGTTTAAACAACAATATACTTCCGCTTGCATGTATTTGACAATCGGAATATCAGATACTTTATGCCATAGCTAACACCTGTGAATATTCTGAATAAAAAAGGAAAAATGACATAAAAGCAGATCATCATTCATTCAGCGCTGTTGCTGCTGCGGTGTGTCACGTGACAAGCAATGACGTGTCACCATGGAAACACCGCCCCCCCTCTCACAATATAGTTCCCACGTCCCTGGTAGTGTGTGCGCGCTGGCTTTAGCGGTGCATTCAAGGGCACTCGTAAAACTGATGTTTGTTGTGACTGCCAGAGCTGTATGCAGGGCGAGCGCGGAGAGGGGAAATCTATATCGTCTATATCATTGCTTTTTTCGATAGTAATATCTTGAAAGTTCATATCTAGATATAGATACGATAACGATATTTCATTCAGCCCTAGTTGTAATGAGTGGTTATTTCAGTCAAAGTTGCTCTTCTATCAGCTTGAATCAGTCGGCCCATTCTCCTCTGATTTTCACCCACAGGACTGCCGCATACTGGATGTTTTTCCCTTTTCACTCCATTCTTTGTAAACCCTAGAAATGGTTGTGCGTGAAAATCCCAGTAACTGAGCAGATTGTGAAATACTCAGACCAGCCCGTCTGGCACCAACAACCATGCCACGCTCAAAACTGCTCAAATCACCTTTCTTTCCCATTCTGACATTCAGTTTGGAGTTCAGGAGATTGTCTTGACCAGGACCACACCCCTAAATGCATTGAAGCAACTGCCATGTGATTGGTTGATTAGATAATTGCATTAATGAGAAATTGAACAGGTGTTCCTAATAATCCTTTAGGTGCGTGTATATATATATATATGAATGAAGCATGCAAAATTGCATCATTAATGTAATGTACATCATGCAGTTAGATGATCTTAGAAGTCACACGCACACACACACACACACACGCACACACACATATATATACACCAAACAGGCATAACATTATGACCACCTTCCTAAAATTGTGTTGGACCCCCTTTTTTTCTGCCAAAACAGCCTTGACCCATCAAGGCCATGGATCATCCAGCTAACGACAGTATTAAGAATCAATGTTTCATAAACTTTTAAACGTGTAATTTTAATAAATTCAGCTATTTTTTGTGTATTGTGGATTTTTTGTGTAAAAATGTTTTATGTCAAATATCTTATTCAGGACAGTACTAAATAAATAATAATAAAAAAACATGCATTTTGTATGAGCTCTTATTTTGTCAAAATGATTCATTTTCACAGATTCTACAAGGGTCAGTATATTTAGGAAGTATGGCTCATTCTGTAGATTTGGACATTGTGTGAACAGTCTGATGTTGTTCATACAGTATACATTTCAAAACAAATTTCATTTGCATGCCTGATATGGAATTTTTGGGCTTGAAAATGAGGATTTGAATGTTTCATCAATGCAAAGCTGCTCAAAATGCTAAAGACACCTCATTCAGTCAAAACGAGATCTTCACAGCTCACATTCAACACGTCCACAGGTCTCACTAGCAGTTATAGCTACTGTGCTTTAGGGGAACAACTGAAAATAAACTCAACATTGGCTTGTTGTGAGTGGACATTTTGTATATATATATTTTTTTTACTGAGCTAATTCATATTTTGCCCTTTTCTCCCCCGCCCTCCCCCTTTTTTTTTTACAGATCAAAATGGATATGTTGGAGATGACGAACATCTCAACATGCAGGGCATTGGTTTCCCCAGTGAACTCCACCATTTTTTATATTTTACACTCTTGTTTTATCACAACCGCAATTGGCATCAACCTGGTTCTTGCTTTTCCGACAAACTGTTACATCCTCTGGCTGACCATGAAGGAGATGATTCAAGGACAGTCCACTAAAATGTTCGTCCTCAACTGGTCACTTGCTGAAGTCATCTTTTGTGTTTCTCTTTTTTTTGCCATACCAGAATATTTCTTTGACTGCAATAACTGTAGGTTGCCGCTGGTCTTTTTTGGACTGGTGCTGTTGGTCGGTCGCCCTTTGTTTCTGAGCTGCATCTGTGTGGAGAGTTACATAGGCGTTCTCCATCCTCTGATCTTCCTGAAGCTCAAACCCATGAAATATAGGATCGCCATATCCGCCGTCGGATGGATTATTGTTATTTCCTCATGTGTAATCGGTACAACGGGTGTGATTAAACATTACAACTTACTTCTACCACAATTACTTTTCTTTTTCTTGGTAAAACTGTACAGCTGCTTGATGGTCCTGAAGGCTCTGCTGCGTCCTAGACCTGGTGACAACGGCAACCTGAGAAATGGAGGAAACCAGGAAAAAATCAAGGCGTTTTGGATCATTTTGGTCTTGCTGGTCTGTTCATCACTTTCATATGGTCCTATCTTTGTTTCTCTTGTTCTTTATCATATTTTAGATTTGGAGAAGTTTCTCATATCCTGGTCCATTTCCTTAGCTTTTGGGATCATGTTAGGAATTATTTATCCACTCCTCCATCTCAAAAGAACTGGAAAAGTGCCCTTTTGTTAACATTAGGAGTTTTATTGAAACGTCTTGTCCAGCTGAGGACAAAACCAAATGTGATTATTCTGATTATTTTAAATCTCTTTGAAAAAATACACTTTGAATCCAATCAAATGTGCACTTGGTCTCATTGTTGCCTGTGTGGTGTAGCTGTGTGCTGGAGAGATCTGCTGCTCTCATTTGAATTTCAAAAGTGAGTTGAAAATGGACTTTAAACATAAGTTTGCCTTCCTCCAAAGATCTCTGAATTCTCCATATAAAATCAAATAAAACTCTTAGGAACTTTTTTGAGTCTGTAGACCTTTGGACACTAGTAATTGTTTAAAGAGGTCCTATTATGCCCTTTTACGAAGTCTTGAGTTTGTGTTTGGGGTGCACTAGAATAAGCTTTCATGCACAATTCTTCACATATTTTATACATACAAGCTGTAATCGATCACAAAATTATGGTTCATTTTCCTAAGGTGCGGCGAATAACAAAAGCGAGAGCTTAACGCTACAGTAAACACTCCATCAATACCGTAGTGTTGGCTCGCAGGCGAGTGGAGGCAAAGCTTTGACCTTTGTTTACATCGTAGCAACAGCATAAAGCTTATAATTGTAACGGTTAATAAAAAACGCAACTTCAAATAATAAGACATAAGTTGAAATCCAAAAAGAACAGATTGTCCTGACAAAGTGGGAAGCTTTTTGTGTTTTGTCTTAGGTTCTGGAAACTGCTCTCCGTAAATTGTGCACTGTAAGTTTGTCAGGTTTGCGCAGTGTCTCTTTGACATAGCGAACACACTGTCTTCTCTAATGCAGCTCAACCAGGTCTCGTCCCCTTTTTTGTGTGTTCTGTGGGCAGAGATTATTAAAATGAGTAACATTATGACTTCACAAAGCCCATAAAATTTTGTTGTCGTCCAAATGAGCCGTTCATTGTAGTTTTAGTTTCTGTTAATAAAATATCTCCCTTTGGAGTGGACTTTGAGCTTTGTAATTTTTTTAGATTTTAAACTTTGTTTAGAGTTTGATCAGTTTTCATCATGTTTTTTTGTAAATCTTTGTGTTAATTAGTATCAGTTCTCTCAGTTTTCCCACATGTTTGTTTCCTAGGTTACAGATAAATTAGAGTCCTTGTTTCAGTTTGCCATTTAAGATACACCCTTACCTACAGTATTTGTCCGGTCACTGTTATGTTAGATGTGAAAACAGGTTTCAAAGTGCAAAGTCTCCACGTAACCAACAAAAAACTGAATCTGTGTAAACGATGATGTCATGCACACGTGTATTAACATATCCGTTTTAAACATATCATTGTCGTGTAAACCTAGATTTATTCACATTGGCCTCTACGTAAACACTCTTGCCTTTTATTAAAACACACACATACAGATAAACACATAAGAAGCAATAGTCAATGTGTTGGAAAATACAATATTTTACAAAGAGTACTTTGAACGCATTAAGGAATCTTAAGTCTGATACAATTCTAAAAATATCGTTAATTAATTTCTTTGGCTGGAAACTGACCAGTTTGTCCAAACTATGTCTAATATTACTCACACGTAACACTGGCTAAACTTCTCATTTTGCTGCGAATGTGGGCAAAGTTATTCTAAACCTGACAAATAGGAATGTGATAAATAGTTTTTCCATTTGCATGGGCAATTTCCGTTTCCAAAGCTTGACAAACAAAATTTGAATGTTGCATCAATGCAAAACTGCCCAAAAGATCCAAGTCATGAATCATAATAAAGTATTTTGGCAGCATATGAAACTAATCATATTCAGTCAACTCGCTCAGAGCCGAACTGTGATTTTGTGTTTTCAGTGGGCGACTTCAACAATCAAGTTGGTAAGAAAACATATTACTCTTAATTTACTTTGTTTGTAATATTTACTCTCACAGTCGTAATGAATCTTTACTCCTCCCAAGGGTTTCAAAAACTCTATGACCATGTCAGAGGTCACGAATGCATCGATGTGCTTGCCATTAATGTACGTATAGTGAACTCCAGTGCATGCCAAGTTTTACCCTCCCATGTCATCGCCGTCTCTCTCTCCATCAACTTGGTTTTTGGTTTTCCAGCAAACTGTTACATCCTGTGGCTGAGCATGAAAGAGATGATTCAAGGACAGTCCACCGAAATCTTCATCTTCAACGGCGCACTCGTTGATCTTCTGCATCTCTTACGTGTGTCTCATTCAGCGCTTTTTTTTTTAGCTGTAGTGACTGTGAGTTTGGGTTGCTCTTTCTTGGACTGGTGCTGTTGGTCGGTCGTCCTCTGTTTCTGAGCTGCATCTGTGTGGAGCGTTACATAGGGCTTCTCCATCCTGTGACCTTCCTGAAGCTCAAATCCATGAAATACCGGATCGCCTGTTCGGCAGTCGAGTGGATTCTGATCATTATCTCATGCACAATATACACTCTGGACGTGATTACTCTGTTTAACTTTCTTCTGCTTGAATTCATCATTTTTTTCAGTGTTAAGCTCTTCTGCTGTTTGATGGTCCTGAAGGTTCTGGTGCATCCTGGACCCGGTGACAACGTCAAGCAGAGAGAGGGAGTACACAAGAATAAAATCAAGGCATTTCGGATCATTCAGATGGTGCTGGTGTGTTCTGTGTTTATGTACGGCCCCAACATTATCTCTCTCGTGCTTTATTATTTCATAGATCAAGAGAAGTTTCTTCTGTCCTGGTCTATTTCCTTGTGTTTGTTGGTCATGTTAGGGTTTGGGTATCCTTTCGTCTATCTTAAAAGAGTTGGAAAGCTGCCGAATTATTCAAATTTTTGGAAAAAGGCTTGATGAAACTTGCAGAATACTTAGGGGCAAAAAGTTTGAACATTTTGCATTTGTTGTCAATAGCTGTCAAGCTTGGTGAAACAAAGTAGGAGAACTTACAATTACCTTTAGGTTATTCTAAATATACATACATAAAAAATGCTCTCAAAAGCGGTCAAGTTATAACTTTTAGATTTCACAGAGCTGTTGTGACTTTGACTTTATACTTTGCATTGCAAAGATGACTCTTTGCCACTATTGTGTAGTTAAACAGAGCACTAAAATCCCATCTGTCCCCTACAGCTCTGACTTACCCTTTACTTCAAAAATGTACCCTGGAGATGTCTGCATAAAAACAGAGGTTACCCAAAAAACACCAAATACATATTCATCTTTCTGCTTTAATGAATAAATACATAAAATATTCACTAAATTATTAGGATCTACATCTTATCTCTATACTTTTTCATACTTTTGTAATACTAGAACGTTGTAGCATAGCACTTCTCATGTTCCCCCTATAGGATGAATAGCTTTTGGTTCCTCATTTGTAAATCACTTTAGATGAAAGTATCCGCTAAAGTATAAATGTAAATTTAAGAGTGCAGCTATCAAACAAGCTAATGCAATTCATACAGAGCTGTAATTTGAAATCTCTCACCACATTTGCATACTAGTCTCACTTATATCCTGCTTGCTTCAAACACATGAGATAACCAAGGCTTTAGGCATTTTACTATTACAAATTTTTACTTTTTAATTCACCCCTATGCAGTTTCCCTATTCAACACATTATTCTTCTCTGACAGATTTAAAGTACAAAGATGTAATGTCCAGTATCTGAGTGTATAATGATATAATTTCTAAATCATGAGTCTGTGATTATTCCAGTTCATCATTGAAAGCACTTCATGTTTATGTCATCTTTCAGCGCCATCATAGTCTTTCTGTATATCTTCTCCTTTCGCCTGCTAGATTATAATAACATCAAAACTCTTACTTTTAGTGTCCGTAACCCACACTGTAAACTAGGGATGCACCGATATGAACATTTTAATAAATTCAAACCCATTATGGCAAACAGTGCAAACAGAAAAAAATATTAGTTTTAATATACCGACCAAATTTTCCTAACGGGCTGATAACGATAACATTAAAGGGGTACTTCAGCGCTGGGAAGATGAATCTGTATTTAAACTGGGTCATTAATGTAGTAGAAATGTGAAATTATTTTTGAAAACACAGAAAATGTATTTTTGTCTCATGGGGATGAAAGACAACAATTCCCAGAATGCACTTCGCTGCCCTACTCTAGGCACGGCTACTGCGATGTTGAAAACATGTGGAAACCCAAATAAGTTTGCAAAACTCAAAACATTTGAGGTAAATCAAAATGTTTTAGTTAAGAAATTCAAAGTTTAAGGAAGCAGAACTTGGAGATTTTTTAATTGCTCTTAACTTTACATATTTGAGTAAACTAATTCATACATTTAATTTAAAATTAATCTCAACTTAAAAAATTTTAGAAGTGGAAATGTGACCAGCTTTAACTAGCTAATTCAATATATGCTAACAAGCCTACTGGAAACACAATGATTTGATAGCATTAGCATAGCCATTGCTGAATGAGTATGGCAATATAATGCATTCATATTCCTGTTCTCAAAACAACTTCATGCTCCACTCGTCACCATGATGGTAACCCTACAAAACACCATCATTCCAGAAACTCTTCTAAATTAGCATAGCACAACATTAAACACAACTAAATCTCCATAACAGTAAACTTCATTTTAGCATCTAACTCTCCCTTTCGAAGCCATGGCAAAGCGTGCTGGGAAATGGAAATCCCAGCTCAGTTTAGGATACATTTAAGTTTGTCTAAATGAAAAGAAAAGAGTTCATAAAACTCAAAAATTCTGATTACTTAAAATGTGTCAGTTTTGAGAACTCAAAAGGAAATGAAAGTTCTAAATACTCATAAAAGTTCTACATGTTGTCACTTCTTCTTGAGTCTCTCTGTCATTGTCCGACTCCGGTTTGAACATAAAAGTCTGATCAGTTTCTGACATGTTCAGTGTGTGTCTGCGTGAGGTAATCAGATCTGCAAACACGGGCTCTTGAAGCTCCGCCCTCTTCTAGAAAGAAGGCGAGGAGCAACAGCTGATTTGCATTTAAAGGGACACACACAAAAACACATTTTTGCTGACCCTCAAAAAGTGATAATTTTAACATGCTATAAAAAAACTTCCCATACACACTCTGGGGACATCAGATAAATATCTCGTAAAAAGGGACATTATAGGAACCCTTTAAACTTATCACATAAGACAAAACTGTCAAGAAATGCAAACACAGACCTCAACACTTGTTCAAAAAACACAATCAACTAAAGGGCCATTTGGAGTCTCAACAAAAGGCATCCTGACAATGACAAGAGGATCAGTTATGTGATCAAATCAACAACAATTCGGCGAACAATTGTATGTGACTGAACCTTTACTCCTATCTATATTTTATCCAGTATGTTTTTTTACTGAATAATAGAGA